>JAMKCH010006151.1:0-48275 GCA_023653785.1 Ophioderma brevispina
TGTAATGTGCCTATTCTGTCACTGTACTAAACACATGTCAGTACTTAGGGATAACAAAGTGTTCAGGAAAGGTTTAAGAACCACAAGACATTTCCTGATCATTCTAACAATTCCTTTTAGTACTAGCATTTGAGGGCTAAAATGAGTGTAAAACTTTGAGTTTGATGTGTTTAAGAAGAGGATTTTTGTGGAATCACATGACCTCATTGAGTTGAAATGTTCCCAAAACTGTGCATTGTGGGATGGACCTCATACACCCCTCGATCAAGATCATCTAGATGTCGATGGCCAAAACATGGGTCAGATTTATCAAATTGCTTAGTATTTTCACATGGCTATCGATTTCATAACCCTTCCCATGGCAAAAAAATAATTGTAGCAGCTACCTATCTGATATATAGCAGATAGGTAGCTGCTATATTTTGGACCTAACGGAACTACAGCTCTCTGTTAGGTTCTTGTTCTATATCCAGCATGGTAGCACTAGCTGCTACATTCTTGCTATATAAAACGGCAAGGGAGCAGCAAACTTTAAGGCTACAAAGACACCTAACAGGAACTTAACAGCAAACTTTAGTCTTAAACAATGAATACCTAACAGATATAGCAGAAAACTTAGTCTACAAAAAATCTAGCAGAAAACTAGTCATCAAACTTATTACATTCCATCACCTAACAAGGAAATAGAACAGCAAACTAATACACCTAACAGAAACCTAGCAGCAAACCGGTTTGCTCCAGTTCATAATCACATTGAGTCAAAATGTGGCTCATTGCTTGACAGTTGGTGTTTGGGATCCTGCTGAATGCAAATTCCTACCATATTTTTAATGGGGAAATCGACAGAAGTTGGTTGGTCATCATGACACTAGAATACAGAGGATTGCTACATCTACGACTGAGTCTTTTTGTTGGCAAGGTTTGTTGCGAGTTAATGCAGCATTGCAGCAGTATAATATAGCTGTAGTTTTAAACCTAAACAACCTAGACTGGCACGAATTGACAAACTTGTTTATCTGGGTGATGCATGAAGTCTTAAAGACACAAGGGCTGTTTTATTGCTATTATGTACTGTGTCACCATTCAGTATGTTTTTTTTTTAAATATAGCTTATGCACAGGTGAGAGAGAAAATAGATGAATGGGTTATATGGTCGTTTTGCTTGTATGTGCCATGATATGAACAGGCATTTTCTTGATCACAAATATTTAATACTTTAATACTACATCCCATAATCAGGCAAAACATTCTCTAGATCTTCAGCATGCCAACTAACATGTATTTCATGCACATATGGCAGAGACAGCAAAAATGCAAACAGAGCACCAAATTCAGCCTATAGTTCAAAAAACTATCTCCTATATAGCTTGCCATGAATGAGCAAATTCTATAGGCTCTATAATAAGCTTGAAAAAACAATTCAGGAGAAATCAGGGAGTAAATGGATGTTACTGAACTACCACTAATCTTGCATGTCATTTATTTCTATAAACCGCTAGCTAGCCGCTACAAATCCCCCTCATATAACATAGGAGCACTAGAGCCGGCTATGCTGCGAATTTTTGCTAGCGGCTGGCTAGTATCAAGAACTAGCCTCTACGTATATCTGCTACCAACTAATTTGCATGTCCTTTAGTCACCGCAGCTAAGCCGCTATATTCTCCTTCCAAACTATAAGCAGTAGCTACGGATATGCTAGCAGCTAGTAGCTTGCTAGTAGCCGGGGCTGTTTTTCTGATATGGGGTTTGGTTCGTGACTAGTGTCCCACATGTTATGACCTCATGTGACCTTGTGAACATCAACTGACCCCTGTCCGCATTCACGAAATTTCAAATGGGGAGACACACATGCCTTTGGTGAATGCTGTTTTTCTTGTTAGTTTTTGCACATAGGGTTTGTTTTTGCTAAATTGTGCAATGTAAAGCTTCACTGATATGGGAAATGTACGTATCTAGCTGTGCACAGTGAATGTAGCAGCTCAAAGGGTTTTACTGCATTGCGTTCTGGTTGTTCCCGCAGTTCTTAAAATGTTATTAAAATGTACAAAATAGAATCCAGAACTGTCTCGTGCATGCTAATAATTTAATTTTTCAAACAAATCTGTAACAAAGAATTGCATGTAAAATAATATTCCATACTGCTTCAACGTCATTTGTGGGCGGGTGGCGTGCGTTTTGTGTACATACAGATGAACCCCGAAAAGTAAAAATGTACACAAGGACATTACTAGAAAGGTGTTGCCCAATTGTTTTGGATCAACCATTTTTTTTACTAGTGCATCGCCACCATGTGTGACCTTGACCGTCAGACTTGAATCTATGCTCGAACGTAGCCTTTTGACCCTATGTTTATTGGTCTTGGACCTGTTATTATGCAACTGACCTCTATATGCCTCTAGTCCCTCCCCTACATCATGCTAAATAGCAGCCCCATAGTCAAAGCATAACTAAGACGTCATAGCCGGACAACTCACAGGTATACCCCATATTTTAGATATATGGCATTTCTATGGAAAGGATCTAAATGTGACCTTCTAGATGCCTTGACCTTTTGAGATTACCTGATACCTTTATAACAAACTAGCCTTTTCCCCTTCATACGCCAACTTTACCTCCCATATGGCAACGCATAATAAATGCCAGGAACGTACACACAGACAGATCTCATTTTTAAGTAGTATATATTTATACGCTTTCAGTGTAATAGATATCCACCTGAGTGAATATGCCTGTTTGTTTTTAATTTTATTATTCATGCAGCTTCTCTAAAGGGCTGAGTAGGAAAGACCGGTAATTTCAAAACTTATGATTTTTTGGTACTGTTTTTTAGGCCCAATAACGTTTGAAACGTTCTCAGTAGGTGTTCTACAACCACGCAAGTGCAAATTTAGTATCCTCAGTCCCTTGTACTTTGTATAGTGCCTGGGCCATGGCTAGTCAAATATGACATAGTATTTCCAGTTTGAATTAGCTATGTTCTCGTCAATGTGAAAAAAACTAAAGTGAAAAAATTTGACCAAACTCTTTCCAACATGTAACAAGCATTGGGCCAGATTCTTGAACGTAGGGAATTGTATTCAAAGATAAGGCCTAAACTGGTATATCCTTCTTTATTTACATATTTATGAAGTTGATTAATATTGCTAGCGTGTAACATGAAAAAGGTTTTACCCATACATTCCCTCACCCCCTCTTCCACACTTTTGCTCCATGCCCAACTTGAAGATGCCCAATCAATCCAGGCACAAAACACCAGCATACAAGCTGTCCTATACCAAGACTCCGAGGGTAATAACTTGCACAAGTCTCTACCTATTTTACCGATGAGCAAAACAGATCGTCATCCCCTCCCATGTGACAATATACATTCCATTCTATCTGTCCAGTCACTCATCTAATTATCGCTTGACTAACCCTTTCTAACTGATCTACTTTTTCCATCTTTTCTATCATTACGATAAACCCCCCCCCCCCCAATCATTCAATCCCTTGCAAAATCTTGTGTTTGCATAGACCAAGGAATTGAAGACAAGACTGGTGGGGTGCATGTGTTTTGTGGTCCAAGATGCCTAATCATGGGCCAAATAATGTCTCCATTAATGTCAAATGCAAACCATTTTCCCTTACCAAGTTCACGGCACAAGAGTATGATTATCCCTCAGCTTACAGGTGGGGAGGGGGTCACCACCACCGTGCAACACTGTCCACTGTTGTTTTTTGTTTAAGAGCTTCCCATGATAATTATTAAGTTTTAGCATGATTATCAATTGTACCTTTGCCCGTCCTTTGTATCATGTTTTCATTCACATCTTCCAGTAATTTGATCGAAAGAGAGAAGGTAGCACCGATAGCACTTTCGCCAGGGTTATGATAAGTCGTTAAACGTAACCCAAAATTAAAACAATATCCTGCGCAGTATGGCAGCTCTAAACTGTTTCATTAAACTAGTCATTTACCATCATTTAGAGCCTAAGACTGCATTATAATCCAACATTCATACCTTTTGGGTGCAAAATAGGATTTTAGCATATTATACACTGTATCTGTGGAAATTGACAATTTGCCTACTCCCGAACTTTATGAAATCAATGTGACCCTCATACTATAGGTATGTTTGTACTTAGTTTGGTATCAATGGAAGAAGAGTACCATGGCCATCCACCTGGTATCAAAATCATAAGTGTATGGTGCTTTATAAGGAATTTCCAAGGGGGTAGCTAACCACCCTTTTGGTAAACCGTGTTACAATTTACAAAAAATGCTTGTTTTTTGTATATGATGAGGGTCAGTACGTAGGAAAGAAGTTGCAAAGATGCAGATGTTATAGATTTGCCCTTTTTAATATATTCTACAAGCTTTGAAAAAGTACTAAATTTACATTAAAATTGCATATCCTATTTTTAGGTCTACTTCACAAAATTCAAGGATTTCTGTGCACCCCCTTGAGAAAATGGAATGACCCGAGTTCTAGACTACCTCAAGGCTTGCATTTTATCAATTACCAAGTAGAAATACTAAGCTGACATTAAATTATTAAAGGCTTTGCCAAAAGAACAGGTAATTCATCACCTTAAGAAAATGTGCATTTTGCTCTTTTGAAAAAGTAGCATATTCTAACAGAGTGGATCTTGGAAACCAAAAGAGGCTCCATGATTTTTATTTCTTTTTTTTTATTAAGCTTAGACAGAAATATATTACTTTTGAAAATGAAAAAGAAAAAAAGATATGAAAGTTTTCATATTGTTCTTCAAAAATAGGCTAAAATGGAATAACCCAATGTTATTTAAGTCTTTTTATTTTATATTCTTGAAGATAAATATATGGACTTAACATCTGCTAAGTATGCTTATGATTGAAATTAGTCTTCCTTTATTTTTAATGTCCCGAAAATGCCATAATATTGGTATTTTAAAAACTGAAAAAGGGAGTCATAGGGCCCTATTTCAGGGGGGTCTTGTATCTCACAGCAGATTTTTTAAATATTGTGGATATGGACACTTATTAAAACCTTAAAACCTGAATGAAATCTGTTGACCCTCATTCTCCTCGACCTGCCTGGTTCTCTCAGAATGTGACTGTTAAGCATCTGACTCTGAAGTTGCTGACTTTATTAGCCAATGCTCAACGAGACTTGCACTATGGATGCTCTTCCTTCACGGATCATTAAACAGCAGTTGCAATGTTTAACATATGTCATCACCAGCATCGTGTCTGGCATATTTCCTCACAATTTGAAACATTCTATCATCATCCCCGTACTTAAGAAGATATATTTGGATCGTGATGCATTTAAAAGCTATAGGCCACTCGCAATATCCATTGCCAGGCCGCATCATGCTTAATCGCTACCTTAGCACATAACGCAATACAGAGGAGAAAGGAAGAGCGCATATATGTTTTCAAGGTTGCGTGTGCGCCTGCAATGGTAGTCAGGTAGAACGTTCATGTGACCGTACAGTTGAGTATATATATAATTTTTTTGCTAAAAATGATAGATTAGGGTTTGTAGAATAAGAATCTGCCGGGTGCCACCTGGGCATCCTTGGGCATTTTGAGAAATCCAAGATGGCGTCGCCATAAATGATAATTATCTATTCAACCCTATATTTTCAAACTATGTCAAGTATTTTTGAAGATATTCACGTTTTTGGCTGCCATATTGACTGGCGTCATGTTACAACTTTAAAAGTATCAGAAACACATTTATTGTGTCTAACAACATATCCTAAGTACTTCATGTTTATTTTTATCGCAGGTATTTGCTGTTATAGGGCATATTTTAAAATTAATAGATTTGGCTTCCATTTTGAATTTGAAGTACGACTCAATGTTACAAGTGCCATGCACTTGTTCATTGGGTTCTATAGTATATTTATTAACTCCATAGTTTGATAATATAGGGTTGAATAGATAATTATCATTTATGGCGACGCCGTCTTGGATTTCTCAAAACGCCCAAGGGTGCCAAGGTGGCACCCGGCAGATTCTAATTATACACACCCTTATCTATCACTTTCAGCGAAAAAATTGTATACATACTTAATTTTACGGCCAGGCCATAACTTGGACCATATCTCTCCGACTATGGTGATTGCGTCTACAAAGGCTGGTGTGGCAGGAGATATAGTCCTCCGGGCTCACAGTCCGGGAACAATGGTGAACAATAGGGCAATCGATTAAGTTGACTCTTTACGCAACATTAGTTTCACGCTTTATTCCGTTATCGTCTATGGAGCCCCGGACTATGGCTACTAGCTACTACCGGACTATCTCTGCTTTCACACCGGTTTAACTGCTAATGTGATAGATATTACACATTTTTATGTGGCTTACAAATGCCATTAAAACTACACAGAGGATCATTTCAGATACAAAGTAGGTTAATAGATATATAAATATTATTGTTTTCATCACATGAGCTCATAGCTTGAACATACCAGAGAATGATCAGCAGAAGCGCTGTTAGGTTTCGTAGGTTTGTATTTGTGTGCGTTGACCGTCCCTACATCACTAGATGTAGTTTGTAATGAGTAGCGAAACAGGTGTTAAATTAATTTTAGCTTGTAATGAGTAGGGAAACAGGTGTTCAATTAATATTATTTTGTAATGAATAGAAATAATAATAACAATAATATCGACATTTGTATAGCGCCTTTTCTACAGAATTCAATTTGATGGCGCTGTTGCCTATTAATATTACGCTGCCTTCATGAAATCGTCAAAATCATTTCGCTTCATCTACGCCGGTAGCTATCCCTAATCCCTATCAGCACTTATATTGTAATATTCCCCGTAACAGCTCCCAGATTTTGCTTGAGTCGACTGACGAGGCAATTGAGGTTAAGTATCTTGCCCGGGGACACGAACACGTTGACTGCATTGGGGGGGGGGGGGGGGGGGGTCGAACTCACGATTTACAATAGTCTTATGATCAAGCAACGAATCGTCGCAATACGTTATGACCCTTTTATCTTGCCATACACGTGCTTTCACAGGTGTTATTTAATTATGCATCGCTGTAGGCATTTTGCTAGAGACACTCACGACCTTTAGATTTCAGGTTTATGCGGGTGCAGATGCATGAGAGACATATTGCCTAACTGTCCACATCTTCAAGAAGGTATCGGGATGCGTGCTTTTTGCGTGGAGAGTTAGGCATCATGTCTCTTATGCATCTGCACCCGCATAAACCTGAAATCTAAAGGTCGTTACTTACTCAATTGTAACTAGCGTCTGTAGCTGTGTCTTATTTATTTATAACTTCACCAATAACATTTCAGTCTTGTTTACTGAATCTGCTGCTAATTTACAAGAAAATTCTCCATTCAATTCAGTTATTTCGAGCACAAAATCTTCTCGAAATGTACTCAAAAAGTGCTATCCCGTTTCGAATTTTCTCCCCAGGAATGTTCTGGGTGTCCATACGCGTAAATCCCGGGGGGGTGGGGGATATATCCCCCCCCCCAATATTTTGATGAGGGGGGATGGTCAATAGGATCATCCCCCCCCCCCCCAATGTTGATGTCTGTTCATGTGTTTTTGACCAAAATAACCTCATATTTTACCATAATAATTAAATGGTAATTTTTTGCGAGCTTCGCGCGCATTTTGTTCTAATTACAATTACATTTAAGGAATTTAACCTTCTAAATGGCAAAATTTTAGCGCGATTCGCGCGCACATTTGCTAGTAATGGATCTTTTCAGCAAGCCTCGTTCATTCATTAATTTTGGTCACCCTCATCCCCCAATGTCAAAAAGAAATTTACGCCACTGTGGGTGTCAAGAGAAAAAGTACACTGGATTTCGAAAGTACTATCCCGGTTTAATTTGCTCCCCAGGAATGTCTCGAAATCTACTAGTTTTCTTTTCAAATGTGCATTTATGGAGTAGCAAGAGAAACAAAAAGTACTTGAAATGTACTCAAAAAGTACTTTCCCATTTAGAATTAGCTCTGTGGTACTGTATATATATATAGATAAAAAGTACATTTCGAGCAAGTTGTACTCACAATGTGCATCTTGCAGTTACTGTCCATTTTCCCTCTTCACTGTGCACACAGTGCATTCAATAGGCCTATGACCTGTCATGCGTACTCTGTGCTTAACGCATAGGACATGAGAAAACTCACGTCGTTGCGAGAAAAGTGCTCAAGGGATTTTCTTGGTAGAAGCTCTAATTGTAGAATATATTATCATCAACAACATAATGGAATTTTTATTATGATAGCACATTCAGAAAAATCCGAAAATTGTTAATTTATAAAGAGTGGTATTTTGGTAGGGTATAATGCTAACTCTATGGCAAATATCAGCAGTGATTGCTGGACAGATTCAAGAGGGCGCCATGGACAAACGGGTAGACCTATACTCTTCGTAGAAGCTGACAACCAAGATTATCTTATTTTCTATAAGGTGGTGTAATTTGGTTGACATACGGTGCTGAAAAAGATCCGAAACGAAAGGCTTCCAACATGTGTAAAAACAGGCCTACTCGCTAATGTTCATGCACACAGTGTGTGGGTAATCGCTCATCCATAGCATGTCATTGATCAGTGATTGGATGGTGCCCTGTGAAGTGGGAATCATTTACATACGATCAAACTTATGAATGGATTCATGTCACAATGATTTGGTTGGGTGGGCAAAAGGTCGAGGCCCGTTTACAGTGGACACTAACTGCACTATGGCTCGATGTATTTGATCATAACACTGTACTCAAAAATGTAGAAATGTATTCGAAAAGTACTAAATTCTTTAAAAGTACTAAATTGCACGTACGTCAGTAATATCCAAAGAACTAGTACGTTTCTAACACTTTTGTACTCGATCTAAACATCATACTTCAAATGTACTCAAGAAGTAATTTTTTTTCTAACTCAAAATTCGCTCCTCTAGAATGTCAAGAGAAAAGTTCATTTCGAGCACATAGTTCTCGAAATGCACTCGATCATAATAGTGTACTCATTAATTAATATACTCGATCCAAACAGTGAACTGAAATTGTACTCCAAAAGTACTATTTTCACCTTCCAAATTTGCACCTCAGAAATGTGCAGAGAAAGAGTACATTTTGATCACATTGAACTCGAAAAGTATTCGATATAAACACTCACTATGAGCTAGAGTTGTCTCAACTCCCATGGCACCGTACAGTAACTTCTGTTCATCAGTATATTTAGAAAATACAACCTCTGGTTTTTGGTTATGGTATATGATGCCCAGAGCACACAAGGTCAGTTCATGTCAATGCGTGTACAAGTACAACCCACTGAACTGTGTCCTTGGAGGATGAGCATACTGTAACTCATAGTGACTGTACACGACCTAAACATTAGACTCGAATGTGTCGCAAAAAAGTACGTTTCGAGCACATTGTATATCGAACTTAGCTATGTAAACATTGCACTCAAAATGTACTCCATCTTAACATTAAAATCGAAATGTTCTCGAAGGGCGACTACTACCATCGGAAGCAATGGCGTAACGCTGTTGCATGCAGCTGAACCTCATTGAGCAGCATTAAGCAGCTGACAGCCACCAACAAAGCCATTATGATCGTCCTCTATGGAACTATTGTGTGAAACTGATGAGAAAATTCTTCTTCCAAACTTATCTCTAGCAGACTACATTCCAAGCAAGCAACATGGGTTAGCCATATTCATCAAGATTTACAATGAATATTTATTCATCTTTCCCTGGAGCTGGCCAGCGCACATAAGTGTTATGTAAATATGTGCGCTTGGCCGGATTCGAACCGGCAACTTCCATATTACTAGCACGGCGCTATTACCAATTAAGCTAACAAGCCAGGGTTGTTAGAGGGACGATAGATTTAATCTTTGTATACAGCCCGAGAGATGTCCACCCATTTCCTATCGGATAGCATCAGAACCCAAGCATCAGAACTCAACACTTATGTGCGCTGGCCATCTCCAATGAAAAAATTAATAAATATTCATCCTTGTCTACCTGGAGAGTTAAGTAGTTCAAATTTCAAGATTTAGACTGTCCTGACACCTCACCTCTTCAATATCTATATCCATGACCTGCCAAACATTTCCTCTAAGAAGTACGGATATACAAACGACCTGGCTGTCCTGAAGACTGGCGCACAACTTGGGATACAATCAATAGTGTTCTTAGCCAAGACATGGACACCCTGATTACCTACTTGCATCATTGGCGGTTAAAGCTGAGAGACAAGAGAATTTTGATGTGACTCCAATTGGCCGAGTTTCCACCAGTACGTGTCCAACATATCGAAGAGTGAAGCTCCACAGTGCTCTAACTTATCGGCAACATCTGACAAGCTTGAAGAATAAAATCACATCAAGAGTAGCCCTGATCCTTTGCCTTGACGATACCAGCTGAAGTGCCAAACCTCTTCGCACATCAACTCTGGCGATAGTCTATGCACTAGCAGAATACTGTGCTCAAGTTTGGAGTAGGAGTCGACATACGCCATAGTGGACACCAGGTTTAAATGAAACCATGCGCACTTTATAACAAGATGCCTGATCACCTTCTCCATGAAACAATAGCCAGAGATGGAACACTCAAGAGAGTACCTTCCAGACACTCATTTGCCTAGCATACACTTGACCTGTTGAAGACCTTGAAGCCAAAGCAGTCCGTGAAAGATTGTACAACCAATTGGAGAGACCAGTAGCGTGGGTCATCCTCATCACTGCAGCACTTTATCACTGATTCATCAGGCAGCTGTCCAGGCTTTGTCCTACCCATGCGTGCGTGGACAAAGTTGAAACGCCTGTGTAGTGTTGCCGAACGTTGGCCAGTCTGTTCAGATGGAGTCTGCCCAAAAGGTCACCTGCGAGTGTGGTGCAGAAGAGCAGGCAGCTGACCACATCGTCGCAGCCTGCCCCTTCATAGACCACCAAATGGGTACGCCGCCAGGTCTGGTGGTAGTTAATGCCCCACCAAGGAAGGACGATTCTCGAGTGGTTTTACATGTCGGCTTTTGAATTCACGGACATAATCATAGAAGAGAAACAATGGTCACAACTCACAACCAACGGGGTGGTAGAGGGTGCAAGATTATTTTGAGGGAAACCGGGAAGGAAAAATCATGTTCCTTGTAAATCCTGCCACACACTGTAACTTGTCAACGGAAAATTCATTCTGCACACAAGAAGTTTAGCCAATCAGCATTTGCAACCAAAGACACACCTCCACTGAATGCTTTGTTTTTCAGTGCTTCTACCCAAAGTGACCCCAAATTTCACTTATTTCATTTCTTTCTGAAATTTTTGCTTTTTTTAAGTTTTTTATTTTTTTCATATTTTACACTGCAATGGTCACCTTCAAATTTCATCTTTCTGACACTACCACTCTTTTATGTCGATTTCTGACATGTCGACTTAAAAGCTTTAATATTTTGTGTGTAAATTTTAAGTATCTGAAAAGTTCAAACTAACATTTACTGCATGACTGTTAGTATTGATTCCTCCCACCCTTCCACCCCAATTCCCACTAGTGAAAAGGGATTAAGAGCATGGTCATAAAACGAGGATTTGAATTGAGTGCTGTGAGGTCAATTGAACTTTTGACCTTGGTCACTGGCAGTGGCGTTAAATTTTCTTTCCTTTTTGACATTGGGGGGGATGGGGTTGCTGAAAATTTATGAAATTAAACGGGGTTTGCTGAAAAGATACATTACTACCATGTGCGCGCTAAGCGCGCGAAAATTTTTGCTTTAGAAGCTAAAATCGTTAGAATGTACTGTAATTAGAACAAAATGCTCGCGAAGCGCGCGCAAAGTTGCCATTTTAAACTATTATGGTAAAATAAGTCTTTTTGGTCAAAAACACATAACGTGCATCCACATTGGGGGGGGAATTATCGTATTGACCCATCCCCCTCGCCAAACTATTGTGGGATATTCCCCCCCACCCCCCCCCCCCGGATGGTACGCCTATTGGTCACTGTTTAAAAATTTTAATACAAATTATTAATTGAAATTACTACAGTACAATGATTTTTAATATTTTTCCATTGGTTACTTATATCGGACTGTTGAATTGTCCATTTATATTATCATATACTGATACCAAATACAGAGTTGTGTAATATTTAACATGTCATAGTCAAAAAGTAGTTTTGCACGAGCCTAATGAAATTCTACGGGATAGCATTGAGGCTTAGTTACAGTGTGGGGCCATTTTTGTACATTCGAACTGTGATCAGGAATTTTTCGCACGCGCGCGAATTTGTGTGCCCTCCTATCACGAAATTGCTGTTGGAGGAAGCACCGGGCTGGGTAAGCGCCAGTGGCGTAGCTAGAGGAGGGCAGCTGCCCCCCACCCCCCCGTGGGGAATCTGCCCCCCTCTTGCCCACCTGAAAATATTCGTGATTTACATAGGCCATATACTAACTAACAAATTTTAATAATGCTTGCCATCCTTGAAATATATGTGCACCCCCCCCTTTTCCCCCACTGGTAAGCGCTTGGCCTAATCCTGTACTCAGGCTTCGACCTCTATGGAGAACGTTGGCCTGGCGGTACCATGTTATAGTATCTTCATTTTTTTTATAAATGTTATGTTATGTCTATCTAACTAGAGAAAAGATTCTTAGCAGAGAAAAAGTAACCTAGCTTGTTGGGTATGTATGCAAGAGAAAAGAGCGTTATTCCCAGTGCTCAATGACCTTTATGGAACTCTCTACTATAAATACCCGGGGGTTTTCCATGTGCGGTTGTTGTCTTCGTGTGCCGATTTTCTCACCCATTGGGAACCATTGGCAGACTGACAATATCAAAATCTTATAAGAATACCTTAAAATAAGGTACCAGGTCGATGATAGTAAAGAAGAACTAAAGAGTTTCCTGATGCTATTTTTACGTTTAATTAGGAGTGTGAAACCCAAAGATGATAAATCAGAACGATAAAAGTCATACAATTTTCGTTCTATATGTAAACAGCCATAATCACGCATGCGCATATTGAAAATGCATTCATGAAATAATGTCCCGTATGTTTCACTAATAAGTGTAGGAAGTGGCACTCCCTTGTATGGGAAGTAATATTTAACTTATCATAAAAAAACTAATTGTTATTATATTCCAGCAGTTGATGGGATTGACGCCATATATATATATATGCAGCAAACTGTTGAAAAAACGCGGGGATGACGACGGAATTCGGGAGGAGCGGGAAAAAGAGGAAAAGGTACCCATCCTCCCCCGTGCCCTTTCCTTCTAGTTCCTCCTCTTCCACCTTCCCAGCGACTAATCGTCTCGAAACCTTTTCCCCCCCTGCCTTTCACTCATCATCTCCGCCCCCGTTTTTTTCCCCTTCCCTTCACGCCCAACCCCCACATTGTTGCTCTCCGCTATTTGCTCCTCTTTTTACGCCTCCCCCTCTGTCCCTGCCTTACGCATCCATTACTTTTTTACCCTCAACCCCTTCTTCCCCTATTTTTTTCCTCTCTTCTCTGGCTTTCGCCCCATCCTATATCAGTCTCCTCACGCTCCCCATATCCCCGTTCCTACATTCACTCTTCTTCAACCCCCTCACTACCTTCACTTCTCTCCTTCTCGCCTTCTTTCTCCCTCTACATTCCCCTCACCGGTTTCTCTTTTTTTCTCTCACGTGTTCTTCTCCTCCATCTTTTCTTCCTGTACCTTGTCACCTTTTCCATCCGTTGTCATTTCCTCTGTACTATACTTTGGAAGGATTCAAACTTTATATTCGAGGCTTCCTTTGGAAATAAAACTTCATGATGACAATCAACTATCTGAGTACGGAAATTATCAACAGATCGAGTGCGTGTGCTCTTCTAAGTACAATATTGAGGTTTTACCACACGATGCAAATCCTTAATACCTGAATGGTTAGGATTGGGAGTGTAAATAGTACGAGTAACTATATATACCCAAGAAGGAACTGCTTTTGCAAATAGTTCAAATATAAACTCATCGGAAGACATCGCCAGGATTATCTCGCATTCTTCGTCTGACTTTAACCCTTTAGTAGGAATCATTTTACCTTTCCATGGTGTAGGTGCTCTAATTCTGGGCCCCTGACAAGAGTGTTCTCTTCTCATCGTATCAACCCAGAATTGTTAGTATTTCTCGGATGGTCTTTGCTCCGGTCGTTAATATTCCATTAGCATTGGATCTGGGATATCTATCGCTATTTCGTACTCGAATGTTTGGCGGGCGTATATGCTATGTTGACAGAGATAGCATATTTAAGTCTAATGGTAATGTGTTAGCAATGTCAGTTACAATATACAAGATTTTCGGCGTGCACTTGTGTCGATTGGACATATTGCGTCCAGTATATGCAGGAGAACGCTGTTTTGTAAAATGTTAACCAAGCAACGCCATTTCTACTGTTTAATGTCACGGAGTCTCCTGCTAGCGTTTTGTTTTAAGTACATTTGCTTACGATGCGTATTAAGGTGTCATCGAGAAGAGATCCTGATATGTGCATTCGGCAAATACTGGAAATCATGTGAAAGATTATGTGGCGTTCTTGAAGAAAAATATTGATGGATCACTTCAGTTACTGTGATTGATCGTGCTGGATTGCCAAAGGGTATTCTGTCTCCAGTAATAACCATATGGATGATGGAAAACATTCAAGCAAATGAGCTTCACGTGGAATTATTCACATCAGGGAATTATTGGAGTTTTGTGTTCACCTTCTCGCTGATTATGCCGGGGTCGAGATGGAAATCAACACGGTGGGGGCATGTTGCTAACTTTGCTACTAATTCAGAGGCCTTAGCTTAATTGCGTTTCTGTGCCCGAACATGATCATACTAGCACTTGTATATGCGTCTTCAGATTTCTTCATCGGTATCGCTTCGGTTTCTGACCTTCCCTTTTTTGGTTGATTGCCAGACTCACGGTCATGTTATACTACGCCAATAGCTCTGCCTCTAACGGATTTTCCTAATTGTTTGGTCTCTTATTACTATATCATGGGTCTGTTGTCTCGGTTTTCTATATACCAGTTATCGGAATTCATATCATGACAGCAGTTAGGAAATTATCATATGCCTTCTTTATAGTATACCATGTGTTACATATCTTCGAGGCATAGACCAGGAACGCAAAAGCAGCGGAATTCAATAGAGGGCTTCGTTCGCGGTGTATGGATTTTGTATAAAGGTTTAAAACGGACAAACAGCGGTTCCGGCCCCCTCTACAAAGTAGGTGGCATGTCAAAATGATAGTCACAATATGGCCGGAAAGGGGCGCCCGGGTTTTGCAATATTTATTCGCTTTCAAAACACATTGTTTCTCATCCACATTTAATGGAAACAATTTACAAGTTTACGCGGTTCTACTGGGCGTCCCAGAAAAACAAAATAATCCTGAAACAAAGGGTTAGTTTGGCGTAAACTGTTTGCTGTGTGGACTATAATAATTATGTTACTATAAAAGAGAAAAACCGTTAAGTACTTTGAAATGACACCGCTTAAATGGATTTTTAAAGTCATGCCTCATTGAACATCATGCTTTGAAAATGGCATGTCAAACCTCCACTTTGTAACATTAAAGACTGTTTGGTGTGTATTGGATATGCTATGTTGTGCTATCTGGCAAGCAGGTGAAAAGATTATGGCCAGATTAACTCTTATCATTGTTAGGTTATGTAATAAGAATGAATTTACTGGGCATTTAGAAACAATTCAATGGTAAATAAATTCCACTTCAATAGTAAATGCATTCACACTAAACATTTATCGTAGCAAAATGGGTGCAGCTTACCACTCAGCAAAGAGTGTTCGTTGTTGGGACAAAATTTCATGAAGCAAAGAGGCTACAGATTACTCACATGCTTTTAGGGGAGCCTTTCCCGACAGGTATCCACCATCTTAGCTGACCATCTTGGCAAATGTGAAGAAATATCGAGATCATGGCACAAGCCTTAATCGGAACCAGGATCACTGAGAGAAGACGCACAGTGAGAACTGACAACAACATTAATGCAGTTCTACGTCGATAAGAACATCCAAGAGAAACCACTGCAAGAAGAAATGGACTTGGACTTTCCCGTTCAAATGGATAACAAAAATTAACTTGAACTTCCATCCATACAAAATGCGCATTCGCATCAACTTCAGCACAGTGACTTAAGAAGAGGTCATGTTATATTATATATCGTTCTTATATGGAATTAGCTTAAGAGTTGTATTTTACAAACATGTGGCGTAGTTTAAAACATTAATAAAAAGCAGTTTGTTTTTGGTATGCTTCCCTCAAAAAAGAATAGAACAATTAATATAACGATATACTTATCTGGTGTAAGTTCAATCTACAAAAGTAAAATTCAAACTTTCATAGGTGGCGTTTCAGGATGAATGGGGTACATTTTTACATATTATGTAGGTGGTTGTGCTCCAGTTTGTACAAGTGTTAGTTGTTGTTTTTTCTCAAGATAGCATCATTGTTTTTGGGTTTACACTTATGGACTCGGTCTGTACTAGCAAACTATCATATCTATATTTCATTGAAAGAAAAATAACCTTTTTCATAATTGTAATGAATTCTTACTTATCCACCTCAGGCGATTGTTTGGTTAAGCGATTGTTAGGCATCCTTTTGGAATGCAGACCATAATATTTAAGAGTGCTTTGGTATGAAGGAATTTATGCACTATAATACCTGTAGTTTTGTTAGGAGGGGACCGTGGTTTTCGGATAGCGTCTTGTGCATCGTCTCTATCAATTTGTGTGATTGTTGACGGCTGTTGTGTGGTGTCGATTTCCCAGCCTGAAAACCATGTTTCCCTTTTTACTGATCATGAAAAATTACTTCTAAGAGTGTGTTTGTTATTTAACTCTTAAGTCATGTAAGTGGACAAGTTCTTCCTACTTCCGTTGGTGGACAAGGAGGTTCCATGCCCCCTCCCGCGAAACCACTTTCCGGAAGGAATTTTTGCACGAAATTTATACACATGCAGGGTCATAAGGCAATAACAAATAAAGGTGCGTGTTCCGATCGTCTTTGAGACATAATGAAATGGACCCTTACTGAAATCACTTCAACAAATTTGAAAACAATTTGGGTGTTTCCAGAATTCAGACATTCTCGTAGTATGATATTGATCTGACAAGTGAAAGGGGGTAAGCCGTGATTTACAATAGTAAAAAACGTAAACACCCAAATTGTTTTCAAATTTGTGCAAGTAATTTCAATAAGGGTCCATTTCAATATGTCTGAATATTTTTCTATGCCATTGTATCCCTTTAATGTTGATTTAAATAACAGTGGTGAGGTAGAAGTTCAGCGATTCCATGTCCATCCTTTTCAGCTAGGTTGCCAATCTTAGGGTCAGTTTATAGTCCGACTTTGTCTTTCAAATTATTTGTGACAAATATTTGTGGTGACGTCAGAAAGTATTTGACAGCAGGCAAAAATCTTTGTCTTCCCGAGTTGAAGCAGATTAAATATAGCGCCCAGTAATCATGGATTTTTTAATCTGACCGAGGTCACCCAAAAAAAATCCCGAAGGAGGAGGGCACGAGAAATCCCACTGGAACATCAGCAGCTCTTTTGCTATCTAATGTGTACATCATGGCAAAGGAACTTGAAAGAGGATCTTATCACGATCGTCCAGAAGTGTGTAAGTGTGTGTGGTTGTGTGTGTGTGTGGGTGTGTGTGTGTCTGGCTGTCTGTGTGGATAGGTGGGTTGGTTTGTGTGTCTGGCTGTCTGTGTGGGTGGGTGGGTTGGTTTGTGTGTGGGTGTGGGGGTGAGTGCGTGTGTGTGTGTGACTGTGTGTGTGTGTGTATGTGTGTGTGTGTGTGTGTGTGTTTCATAACATTTTTTAATTCCAATAGAAAGAAGTCCTGCTAGGAGTATTAATTTTGCTGTTGTTTTTTAGTAAATAAACAAAGAATTTAAAAAGAATTAAGTCTGCCATTTTAATCATAATTACGAGGAACGCATGGTGGATCACAAATAACATACTTGAGAGTTTTAAGACATACTAACGTAACTCTGGGAAATGAGACAAACGGATTTTTTCACTTATAGTTATTAACATTTGGTCATAAATTCTATCTATCATATTTTATTTGGCATGGACGTATGTGTTTGACTACTTTTTGTGATCAACATTATGTAGGCCTGGTATAATGCGTGCGTACTGTATATATGATGTGGAAGAGATTAATTTGATTACGACACACAGTATAGCTAACAATGGGTAAAGAAGATTGCTCGCGCGGTCGTTAACTGAATCACAAAGAACTACCAACGTAATGTCTTACATTTTGTTTGATGCGGTCCTTAATCCCCAGCCAATCAGAAAAAAACATTTGCTTGCAAATATATTTTGGAGTTGAAATTTGTTCAACTCGAAAACATAAAATTTCAATTCGTCTGGTTTGGCGTTTGTCATGGCTTTACTCCGTGACGGGACGTTGATGTGTTTAAACAATGAGAAAAAATAAAATGTTATATAACATAATGAACTGCTGGCGTGCTGCCCAAATCAAACATGACATGAGAAAACATGATAGACACAATTTGGTTTAATATCACAGTATACAGACTCAAACGTGTATATTTGTCATCTACCGTAGATAGCAATGAGAACATAACTAACTTTTGTAATAAAAATAATAATATTAATTAAGCGTAGCTGCCAACCTTTCTTCTGGACCAATGGGATAGCGGTGATTAGGTTTGTGAATAAGCCTTCCGCCCATAGGCGTAAATCCCCGGGGGGTGGGGGATATATCCCCCCAATATTTTGATGAGGGGGTGGTCAATACGATCATCCCCCCCCCCCATGTTGATGCCCGTTCATGTGTTTTGACCAAAAATAGCCTCATATGTTAACATAATAGTTTAAAAATGGTAAATTTCCGCGCGCTTCGCGCGCATTTTCTTCTAATTACAATTACATTTAACGTTTTTGGCTTCTAAATGGCAAAATTTTTGCTCGCTTCGCGCGCACATGTGCTAGTAATGAATCTTTTCAGCAAACCCGGTTTCATTCGTAAAATTTCATCCCCACCCCCACCCCCAATGTCAAAAAGAAATTTACGCCACTGCTTCCGCCAACCTTTTCCAATAACATCTGCAGTTGAGTTGGGGTCATTCTATATGAATCACGATATGACTGGTCATCATACAGTGTTTTGCTCTGGGAGCATACGTCTTAGGATATGTCTTGCGTACTGCGTACGGACTCGGCATTTTCTCGCGCGTCTTCGCCGGGCCCCATCAACGACAAGTAAAGGGAGTAATTATCAATTTTGGGGTGGCCAGAGCGGTCAATCTCTTCCTCCTAGCGGAGCCATGATGACCAAGAAGCAAGATTACCGAGACATTAATTTTGGAAGCCTGGGCTGAAACAGCTTTTGCCGGTGCTGGTTGAAACAGCTTTTCATAGCCGAGAGTCTTTTACGAGGGGTGATTGATAAATTTTAAGCCCCAAGGTGAAATATCATATACTACAAAGTTCAAATTTACACTGTCTACCGTCCATTTCAGATGAAAATTCCAGAAGTTTCTGGGTATATCTGTTTCTATTTTTTAACTTACAGGGTAATCACGTGAGAGTTTTGCCGGACCTATGAAGCACTAACGCAAGGAAATTAAAAAGTTGATGCAATTGTATTTTTTCATCTTTGGGAAGAGAATAGTAGTCAAACGGTGCCAAATCGGGTGATAGGCTGGATATTCTACCAGACTGAAGCCACACGATGGATTGGCAGTCAATGGCTACCAGTAAACTTATGATTGGCGGCATTTGGTCATGGAAGAGCACCCCCGATGGTCGGCTTTCCCTCTCCTCACTTTTTTAATTTTCCTCGCGTAAATTGCTTCAATAGGTCCGGCAAAATCTCAATGTTTGATTACTGCAGGTAAAATTATAACTGATATACACATAAACGTCTGGAATTTCATTGAATAATGAAACTTGGACTGTGTAAATGTTGAACTTGGGTATATATCTCTTTCTTACCTAGGCTGTAGAACTTTATCAATCACCTCCCGTAAGCGCTCTACATGATTGTATTATTCTAATATTAAAGCAACATGCTCCCTTTCGAGGATATCTTGAATATTGTTACGATATGGTTTTTCTTGATTCTTTGAACAAAAAACCGTTTGGTGAGCCATCTTTTTACATTTAGACTGTTTTACTGATTTTGTCCGCTATTTTTTTTTTAACTTTAACAGTGATAACAGATTATCCATACAATAACCGACTCTTTTTCAGAAAGTTTGGGAAAGACTAGGGCCGTTCACGAAAGCATTTTATTACGTATGACATGTCTTAAACATCCCGTATCCTTAACACATGCAATTGTCCATTTGAGAATTCTCGAAGTAGTCAGACGGTGTAAGAAGCGAGGTGAGCCTAAAATATACTACACAATGTTACGAACATGATCATGCAATCTTATATCGGCTGTTGTACTTTTCTGACCAGGTATAGCGAGCTGGGACTTCTAGGACAGTCATAAAACGCCTCCCTACCTCAGATATCATTTTCAGAATCTGCCCCTGGTTTCCATTTTGTTGCCTAAGTTTCTTAAAGCGTTTAATATAACCACACTTTCAGTCTCCAGTTGTGACCAGCTGTCACAGCGCAAACATCGGTTAATTTGTTTGGATTATTGAAAACAATTCTCCGAAATCTAATCCATTAGAAATTCCCATTTAGTATAAAACTTTCAACATAGGCATTATACATTCCTTTGGCGATGGCAATATCACAAACCATATTCGCCATTGAGTTTGATAAATAACCCGGAGTTAAATCGGGTTTGTTTCGTATATATACAACGATGACGTCACAACATGATCAGAGCCGTTGTGCCTTTTTCAGTGCAATATTGGAAGTTTTACCACTTACAATGCAAGTGCCATTAATACCTGAATGGTTAGGATGGTAAATGCTAACAGTTTTCACAAAACGCCTGTCTTTTGCGAAGAAGTACCTTTTCTCGACAAGAGCAGTTTGCGTGCCAACAGCTCAAACTTAAATTCATCGGAATGTACGCGGCCGGTTATCTCAAATTATTCTTTACTACCCAACAACCCTCATAGTAGGAGATCATTTTAACCGTCTTCTATTGTAGTCGAATTAATTCTGTCTGGGGCCCTTCAAGAACGCCTGTTTCTTATCGCAACAATCCAGAATTGTTATCCTACTCGGATGGTCTTTGCTCCATTCGGTTGTATTCGAATGGCATTTGGATCTGGATATCTGGCGTTTATTTTACTCGACGTTTGGCTGGATGTAATGCTCTTTTGACAGAGAGAGCATAGATTTGAGTCCTACTTGCTGATGTCTTTGTTAATGACAGAATTACAATACACAAGGTTCTTAGGCATATTTCACCTTCGTGTACGACTTAGACATTGTTTGGTGCCACCTTTAAGTTCGGGAACCTCTACGCACCATAAACCAAGCCATGCCTTTTTTACTGTTTAATGTCATTGAACCTTCTATTAGCACTGTTTTACTGCACATTTGTTTTACGATGTAAGGTAAAGTATCGTCGGAGGACCTCCCTGGACCCCACGTCACACATAATTGAAATGCAAACTTATATGAGCGTTTTAGAGACAATTATAATAACGCTCAGTTACTGTGATACTTGCTGGAAATGTCCAAAAGACCATTTGTCTTCAATAATAGCCATATGGATGATGACAACATTTCAAGCAAACGAGTTTCAAGTAGGCATTCTTCATGTACCAGTGCTGCAAGTGATGTTTGTTCACCTTCATCGGCTGATTATACCGTGTGGTTTTTTTCCGAGAGTGGAATCACACGGTGGGCGTTGCCACATTTCCTATTTTTAGATGGCCTTAGCTGAATTGCGTTTTCATTTAGCCAAACCTTATCATATACGCTTGTGTATTCTCTTCAGATTTCTTTTTCTCTTCGTCATCGTTTATCACTTCGTCACTTCGGTCGGTGTTTGACCTTCCTTTTTTGGCTCTGATTTCAGAGTCAAAGTAACGCGGATAACCACTCATCTGCCTCTATATAGATTCTTTCCTCCTACATTGTTGGTCTCTTATCCTATATTCCTTGGTCCGTCGTAGCGTCGATCTCTATCCTGTTATTGGAATTCATGTTATGACTGTAGTAGGTGCTCTACATCTACTTGCCCGTACCTTTTTATTTACATTCCTTCGAAGAGAGCCAAAGGAATACACGGCCAAACTGAATTGAACGACTGGTTACTCAAAAAAGGGTGCTCCCTTGATCAGTTGTGGACCAATTTTACCCAGCGCACTTCTAATACCTTTCAAATACCTATTATAGCCGAGTGCGTGGGTAGGGGTAACAAGGTAAAGGGGACAAACCTGTGTATACAGGAACCGGATACCGATCTCTCTTTCGACGCGATTGTGCCAGACTCCACCATATAATGTTAATTGCTGTAGGGGGATCGGTACACCTCCTCTGTTACCTTCCCACCATTAAATAATGCCGGTACCCATTTATACACCTGGGTAGAGGTAAAGCACCTTACTCAAGGGAGAAACCCATGGTCACAAACATCGGGCTCGAGCCACAACATTGGCTTGGTGGGTCAGGCCGGCGTTATCAGCTGTAACTACATGTGAGGCAGAGGACACAACGATATAACGACACCCATATCTAATGCAGATACAAAATTAAGTACAAAATAAGTTGGAATTTTTGTCTTTTTTTGTTTTTTACAGGACTCTAAACCTAAAACATAATTCGATTAAGACTTTGTAAATGTGATCTTTGATATCGTGAGAGATAAGAATACCCACACAAACTTGTATACAATATAATGTTGCGATTTCATGTCATGTCAATCAGAGTACTTACGAATCTTTTCGTGGCTCCAGGGCTAATCGGTGCCATATGGAAAAGTAGTCTCTTTTAATCCAGATCATCGTGCACACTCACTGTGCACACAATAGGCCCAAGGCCTAAAGTTTGCCTCCATATGTTGCTGTTATGTGCTCTAATAGTCCGTTGGCTGGGTGGGTCCCCGTGTGCATGAGATGTGCCCTAAGTTATTCTTCACAGCCATGAACTAGACCATCAGATATAATAAAAAGGTAGACTTTTTCTACCCCGGCACTTTTTTTTCGCTAGAGGGCGTTTTCAAAATGGCCGCAAAAAATGGCATTTAACACCATATGACGTTTTCATAGCCACTATATGGGGTGAAATGGTCCAGTTTTGTAGTGTTTGTCTATATTTGTTGATGTCAAATGTATAAAGCTGTCACATTCACTACTTAGATGTATTCTTAATGGAGGGCGCTTTTCAAAATGGCCGCCAAATGCAATTCAACACCTCATAATAAAGTTTCACTCGCCAAAAAATGGGTGAAATGGCCCAGTTTTTCAGTGTTTTGATATTTGTTGATATCAAATGTATAGAACGGTCACATGCACCACTTAAATGTATTTCTAATGGAGGACGCTTTTCGAAATGACCGCCAAATGTGATTTAATACCTTATAATGATGTTTTAATAGCCAAAAAGGGGTGAAATGACCAAGTTTATCAGTGTATCCCTATTTGTTGATTTTTTTCAATATGTTCAGTACCGATATAATTACAGTTTCATTTTCTCTTTTTCTCAGTTGTTTTTGATATTAATGATTTTCTAGTTTCAGGTTCAGATTAATAGATATGATGATTTGATTTATTCAGGACTATGCTGTTATCATTTGGTGATATTACAATCTAATGCTGATAGGGACGTGCGCATAGTCAGCTGCGACCTCGACGAAGAGAAATGATCAGTTAATCAGGAGGTCACGCCAGCATGCGTTATTTTCTTGTACACGAGAAGGCAACAAAATCGCTGTGACCTCAATAGCTGGTCGAAGATGTCCTGATTTGAGGTCCAAAATACCTGAATTCATTATAAAATAATGTATTATTGTTGCGGAATATCAACAACTTTATATCTAAGTTGGTCTAATATGACGTGAAAGGGTGTTTAGGGGTTAAAAACAACGAATTAAAAGCGATGAATTTTAAGTTTTGAAAAAGCGTGGTCTCTGAAGTTATAGAAATCCCAACAAATTTTAAAGCATCCCAAATCGTTAAAGGCACTATCAGTGATTTGCTAAATCAGAAAATCGAAAAAATATTCAAAATCAGATTTGTGTATGTCTGTAACAAATATAGGTGTCCTAACATCCCCTACAAATGATAGGACCAAAAGCAACCTACTAAGGACAAAATCGGATATTTTAGTCATTGGTGTCCGAACGGAAAGTTACAACACGTAAGTGAATGGAGATTCGTATCTTTGAACACTACCGTTTTCTTCCTTTTCTGTCAATTCTTCAGTTTGAAAAAGTAACGTATGAGAATTCTACAAGCTTTTCCCTCACTTTCATGCTATTCCTGCCAATTTCTAATATTTTTACTCTTTTGGATAAATCACTGATAGTGTCTTTAATTGAATTGTGTGCTACAAAAAGTCTGTGTACGTATTAATCTATCTGTTTTAAGAAGGCGAAGCCCACGGAAAATGTATAACCTGCATTTACTGGCGTCAACGGAATTGAATTCTCATATGTTATAACATGGGCCTGATTTTCATCGATTTGAACTGCAGGCGTGTGCAGGGAATGTGGACAATAGCAAGGTCGTTTGCCTATTGTATTTTTGAAAGCCTATATAAAATGACCCTGTCCAACAATTTTCACTGTGAACAATAGTACTTGGGTGACCTGTCGACTAACTGTGATTGTGACGATTTTCTGATGCCAGCATAATAATAATTGGCAATCCCGCTGTGAGCGTCTCGTAAGAGCAAAGAAGATTTGCACAAGACATACACAGTGGTCATGATGGTCAATGTCTGAAAGCTGAAGACAAACTTCTGCAGCACATTTGGGGATTTCACTATGTATGTCATGTGGAAATCGTCTCTTCTCCTACGAGACGTTCACAGCGCGATTGCCAATTATTATTACGCTGCCATCAGGAAATCGTCTCAATCACTATTCTTCGTCGAGGTGGCAGCTGGCTATGCGCGTACAACCCTATCAGCGCTTATATTGTAATATCACCAATAACAGCATTGTACTGAATAAATCAAATCCATTAAACTGAAACATACTATGTTTATGTCAATAAAAATGACCAAGAAAAAGAGAAACTGAAACTGAAAATTATATTGGTACTGAATAAATTAACTCAACAAATAATGGAGAAAAAATTTAACAAATAGGGAAACACTGAAAAACTGGGCCATTTCGGCCCTTTTTGGCTTTTAAAACATCATAAGGTGTTAAATCACATTTGGCGGCCATTTTGACATGCGCCCACCATTGGGAATACATTTAAGTGGTGAATGTGACCGCCCTATACATTTGGCATCAAATATAGAAAAACACTGAAAAAATGGGCCATTTTACCCCCATTTTACCCCCATTTTTGTGGCTATTTAAACATCATTATGCATTTGACATCAACAAATATAGCAAACACTGAAAAAAATGGGCCATTAACACATTTTATGGCTATTAAAACATCATTAAGGTGTTAAATCACATTTGGAGGCCAATTTGAAAAGCGCCTCCATCAGGAATACATTTAAGTGGTAAATATTATTGCTCTATACATTTGACATCAAGAAATATAGCAAACACTGAAAAACTGGACCATTTCACCCCATATAGTGGCTATGAAAACGTCGGCGGCCATTTTGAAAACGCCCTCTAGCGAAAAAAGTGCTGGGTAGCCTACCCGCACTTTTTTGTTATGTCTGATAGACTAGTCCATGGCTGTGAAGAGTAACTTTAATTTTAAAATTACTGCACACAAAGATCCGTTCAGAATTCCAACCTATTATATTTCTCGTACTATATATTATGTAGTTTTATGTGTTTCATATGTGTGACTAACGTATTGCCATTTGTACAGAGAATAAAGCCGTCGAAAAATTGTTAGAATGAAACTACCCCCTCAATTTTGTTAAGCGTGCTTCGTAAATCTACCCCCTGAGTTTTAATCCACTCTTCGAAATGATTACCGTTCAAATCATTGTGATAAGCTTCTGTGTTATTTTGGCTTCCTTAACAAAACCTTCTGCAGCGCATTTGATTATCCCCTTACTTTATTCCTTGATTTCTTTACTGTCCACCCATCACATATCCACGTTTCGTCCATATTATATTGCAAATGTGGTTTGAATGAGGAACCTTTTTTTATTTTACTCAAGTACTGATGATGCTACCGCGATTTCAGGGCGCTCTATTAACCCTCGTCTTACCCAGCCTTTTGTAACACGATTTACCAAGATGGAATACCACCCACTCGGGAATTCGTTTTTAAGCACCCGATGCTTATGCATTATGATTTGATACCAGCAGATAGCTATAATGGGGGGCCTCATCTTTCCAATTACCAAAATAAGTACCAATTTACCTAGTATGCCGTCACAAAATAGGTGAAAATCAAATTTTGCTCTATTAAAAAAAGGAGGAATATTGAATTTTCTTATTGGATTAGCTTGTAAATTCGTGTAGAACATAGCTTTTCCCCAAACGCCTCTGTGAGAAACTTGTTTGTGCCTAATAGTAGAGTAGATATGTGCATGAATTGTGCACTTGGTGATAAAAGCATGAAATTTGGCAAAGAGTTTGGGCATGTTATAAGAAGGATTTTTAGCTAAAGGGGCATCGCAGATTTTTCGTGTAACAAAAATGGCGGCTATTTTCCAAAATGGCTGCCATTTCTGGTATTTTAGCTCATTTCATGGACTGAATTTGTTTTGTTTGTTTCTTTTGGGGTATCAAACCATGATTTGTAGCCCACAGTAAAGCCTAAAATAGAAATTTATTAATGGGTAACTATTACAAAGTTTTATCTGTGACAAAAATGGTGACTATTTGAAAAAATGACGCGGTTTTCCAAAATGGCTGCCAATTCCTTTATTTTACCAATTTTCATCGACTGAATATGCATATTTTTCTACCAAAGCATATATTTGTCATACAGCAATGCCAAAATAAAGCCTGTAAATAGGCAATCAATACACATTTGTTTGATGTTACTAATGGCAGACCTTTATGTGACACAGCACTGACACAAATAAAACCTTAAATAGGCAATCAATACAAGTGGCAGACATTACAAATGGTTTTTGTTAGTTTTGTTTAATAACCAAAAAGATTTTGAACATTTCCAAAATGGGGGGGGGGGGGGCTTTTCCAAAGAGTATAATTGTTAGTCATACCTGTGAAAGGGTTGTCGCACATGAAAACAATGGCAGCCAATTACTGTGTTTGCCAGTGTTTACATTATTCGTATGCACTGAGTCTCATGTTTGGGGTTACGATCCTATCCATTACATTATTATGTGTAATTAGGTTTGTATTGCCGGAAATGTATTGCTAATGCCAACAGCATTGACTATTTTGTTGTAAAGCACCAATGATGTGATATCATACGCTGATTTCTGTACCCAAAGAGTAAACATATTCTTCAATAAAGGACTTACCCAAATCTGCTATGCACATTTTTTGTTAAGAATGATAATCAACCATGGCTACCTAGTGTTGCACAGCCATCAGCCATCAGTGGCTGTCAATCTCAAACTCATTTTAAGATTGACAAACCGCACACTTCTAAGATTGACAAACAGAGGAATCTTCTAATTTTGGCCGTAAAAATCTTCAGCAAAAAAGATTATCAGTCAAAAGCGTGAATATCAGGGAACTTACTAAAATTGATTATCCTTCATGTTCTTTCTGTATTGCTGTATTAAACAATATCTTCATAAAATGTGTGCTAGTTCATATTATTAATAATAATAACAATCTTGATATAATGCCTAATGCAGAGGCCTCTAGGCACGTCACACTGTTAAAACAGAGTAATAATATCTTCAATTTATCAAGTGACAAATACAAATTCTAATTTTAAAAATAAACTTCTAATGTTTAAACAACTATGATATACATCAATTACCAAGAATTTAAGAATAACTTATTTAAAGAGAATAAGAGAATAATTAAGTAGAAATTTCAAACATATACTATGACCAAGAGATAGAAGAGAAAACACCCAGTTACCTCCCATACTAAGAACATATGGGGATACGTCAGCTGTGCGAATCTGTGTGTATGTATGTATCACAGCGAAATTGGTAAAATCTTGATCTTTCCTGGATTCAGATGCCTCAACGCTACCTAATCTGGTTAAAACAACTGTGAAAAAGTTCACAATATCAGTATTAAAGGTGCTTGTTCCGATTTATGTCTTTTGTGTTCTCTACTTGATATGAGAACCCGGCACTTGCACATGCGCCCCATTAAGTACCGTGGTAAACAAACTTGTTTTTTTATGATAGAAGCAATAACCCTATTTAATACTGTGCTAATATTGATGGTTAACCATTCGTCGGTTTTTTGTTTATATCTTGGGAATGAAATGGATTTGAGGGCTCAAATATCGGGGCTACAATGAGCAAAATACGGCCTTTCATCTGATATCAAAATCGATACTACTTCCGGGTAAATCAGGGGGTCCCAAATATGCACCTTTAATGATTGAACTACATCGGAAAGATTATATTAATGGGATACGTATCAGGTACCAAAATGTTGTGTAAAAAGCAATGTCTTGAGATGTGACTTGAAAAAACTTATCGATTTGAGCTAAGCAGAGAGTATTTTATTGAAAGCCAATTCATATGTTATGTTCTTTACAGCGGATTTTGAACTCGCGGAATCTTGGCCAGTTCTCTTTCTGGGAAACAATAGAGGAAGGAGTTGCAGGAATACAGCCTTGATGTAATTAAGGTACTGTCAAAATTACCCAATTTTGCTTCGAGTGCCAGGTTGCCTTGCATAAGTTGTTATCATGGTTATTCATTCATAGTGATGAGTAAGCTGCCACCAAGGTTCCGTTGCTCAGCTGGCTGAGAGTTACCAGTCGATCTGTACAGAATGAGAGCGAAAGCAACTTCTCGCCTTCTTGGAATAAAATATCCGCTTGTGGATTACACCGGGAACTGATTGTACTGCATGTATGATTCAATCTTATTTATGGCTGCACCATAATCCCAAGGGTGGAAAGACAGATAGAGCTAGGGTATCGGCGAAAACGACAGATTGAAAGCTGGGCAGTAATATGATATCCTGTAGTGGGCAATGAAATCAAGATGGAAGTCAATACAACAGACTGTGGAACTCCACCATCTACCGCCACATGATCAGACGAAGCAACTTCGACCGATAAAGATTGATTTCGGTCATCTAGGTAGAAAAAGAACCAGCTTAATGCTTTTCCAGTTATTCCATAGCCTTCAGTTAGACGGGTGAAGAGCTGTTTGTGGCCTATTTGTCAAAAGTGACACCGAAGTCTAATGACACTAACACAGCTTATTTTGTTTGTCAAAAGCAATCAAGATGTCATTCTGCGCCTGTTAACAGTGCAGTATCCGTACTGTGAAATTGACGGCATGCTGACTGCATTATATCGGGGATCATTATCGCTGAGATAAGTCTACAACTGATTTACTAGTCTTTCAATCACCTTTTCCACAAAATAGAATATTGGATATAGGGCGATAATTTGAGAAGATGGTGGTGTCCAAGCTGGATTTCTTCAGCTACGGATGACGGATGAAATGCATGCTTGGAGAGCTTGATGAAATACGTCGATCTGAAGACAGGGAAAAGTTGCTAACTGGTAACAGGTCATCTATACATTGTTTTAAGAGACTGGCAGTAGTAGTATCATGCAGATTGTTACGCAACCTCATGATCTTGTTGTGGAAAAACTCTGCAAAAAACTGTTAGCAAGACCTTTTGGACATTCATGTATATATGAATCAGCATATGTTTCATCCTAGTCTAGAAGTTGTTAAATTGCTAACTACCTGGAAAAGGTCACGTTGGTTACATGTAGTAATCTGGTTGCTATGCTACTGTCTTGGCTTTAGCAAGAAGACAGTTGTATTTAAAACACTGATCTTGTAAGCTTCCTTGCATACTGTGAGTCCAGTCTGTGAAACTCTGCGCACCAGCCGACGGCGTTCCTTCTTCTTAATCTCAAAGACAGCTGAATACCAGGTTGCATGCGTACGGAAAACTACAGTTTGACTGACGAGTGCAGCATGTCCATCAAGGGTCTCAGATAAGATGCTGTTATAAATATTCATTAACAAGAGAATTGCAGTCAGCATCTGAAGGTAAATGCAGAAGTGCACATCTATATCAGAGCAGATGTCTCTTTTGATGTTGCAATTTATTCAAGTCTGCTACAGTCTGCACCGAAGAGCCATCTGAAATCCCTTCTTGCAACCACAACTTGGAAGTTCTTGGCATACTTTTCTAACTTCTGGAAGGGTTGTCAAGACGATTTCCCAATACTCTTTTCATTTCTAGTCCATCCTCATTCACTTGGACATGGAAGCTCAGGAGATGCAATCATCACTTGAACCCAACAGTAACCAACTTGATAGGTGGCACTCTTGATATGCTCAGTGATTGCTGCCTTCATTGGAGGAAGAACATCTTTTGCCCTACCTTCCAAGCCTGATGACGCACTCTTGGGTACTGGTACGATTATACATCAAGACCACAGAGCACTCTAGCTTACTTTGTAATGGACTAGTCAACTTCTGCCCAATGTCATATTCTGACATGTAGCTTAAGACTGGTTGTAGCCGGAATGTTGCCCTCAAGTTGGATCAAGATGGATCACATTCAGTTTGAAAAAAAACATGCCTTTTAAAGAAGTCTGGGCAACCACTTGGTATGGTTTGGTTTGTTGAGGTTTATTGTAGTTATTTCAAAATACCTTTTCATTCAACATAAGTAAGGATGAACGTATCTCTACACTGTAAACTAATGCATACATCAGTGGTAGCTATATGTTGTAAGTGAAAACCATTGTTATATCAGACTAATATTATAGTGTCTTTTTAATTAAAACCCATTCTTAAGGCATACCCTGTGTAAAGACTTTATGACTCTATAACCAAAGGTTCAGTTTACAACAGACTATAAAAGAGTAATTAATGGTGGCCATCTTGAAAATGGCCACCACTGTTGCTATGCAACAAATTTGAAAAAACTTATGTTTTTCACTTTATTGATTGTATGAAAAAAAGACTTTCTACATATTTATTTAATGCAAATATGTAAAATAGCTGTTAATGGCGGCCATTTTGGAAAATGGCCGTCATTACTGCCATAGGATAAACCTGCAATGGCCATTTTGTCGATAGTCTTTCTAAAAACATCCAATGTGCATCAAATGTCATGCTTAAATGCCTAAAAGCACAGCATTTATCAGCTAAATCTCAAATCGAAATGATAAATAGCAAGTAATGGCAGCCATTTTGAAAAATGGCCGCCATTTTTATCAGAGGACAAATCTGCGATGCCACTATAGCTAAATATCTTTCTTATGACATGCCCTAGATATGTGGCAAATGTCATGCTTTTATCACCAAGTGCACAATTCCCCCAAATTATTGCACATATCTACTCTACTATAAAAGTTTCTTAAAGCGTTTAATATAACCGCACTTCAGTCTCTAGTTGTGACCAGCTGCCATAGCGCAAACATCGGTTAATTTGTTGGGAATATTGAAAACAGTTCCCCGAAATCTATTCTATATATACATATCCTATGTGGTATATATTTTCAACACAGCCATTTATAGATGACATTTGGGCGATGCAATCTCACACAATATAGATAGTGCATATACGAACCACAAATTCACTCTCATTCGTGAAATATACGCTTTCGCCATAGATTTTAGTTATTTGGGAAGTACCGGAGTTTATATTGGTTTTGATTTTGTAAATATACAACGAGGACATTCAGCAACATGATCAAAGCCGTGTGTGCTCTTTTCAGTGCAATATTGGAAGTTTTACCACTAACAATGCAAGTACCATTAATACCTGAATGGTTAGGATGGTATGCTAACAGTTCAAACGCCTATCTTTGCGAAGAAGTACCTGTTTTTCGACAAGACCATTTTACCAACATCTCAAACTTAAATTCATCGGAATGTATCGGCCGGGTTATCTCAAATTCTTCCTTTAACCCCATAGTAGGAATCATTTTACCGTCTTCTATTGTAGTCGCATTAATTCTGGGCCCCTCAATGAGCGCTCTTTCTCGTCGCATCAACCAGAATTGTTAGTCTTACTCGGAATGGTCCTTTGCGCCAGAGTCGTTGATATTGCGATGGCATTTGGATCTGGGGGATATCTGGCGTATTTCTTACTCGAAGTTTGCTGGCGATCTGCTCTTTTGACAGAAAGATAGCATATTTGCGTTAATTGCTGATGTCTTTGTTACTTTGGACAGATTACAATACACACGGATTTTTAGGCTTATTCACCTTCGTGTTGTACGGACTTAGACATAGTGGTCCACTTCTGCGGGAACCGCTCTACGCATAGGTAAACCAAGCAAGCAATGCCTTTCTGTACTGTTATTGTCATTGAGCCTCTATTCGCACTGCTTGACTGGACATTCGCGTTAAGATGTAAGGTTAAAAGTATCGTCCGGAGGAGCACCTTGGAACCCCAGTCACACAATTATTAAAATGGCATGAAAAAAAATAAAAAAAATATTTGAGATTTTAAAAATATGATAATACTCGTTACTGTGATACGTGCGGGAATGCAAAGAACCCTGTTGTCTTCAATAATAAAACCATATGGATGCTGGAAACATTTTCAAGCAACGAGTTTAAAGTAGGCATTTTCATGCACCAGGACTTGCAGGGATTTTTGTGTTCACCTTCATCGACTTGATTATTACCGTTTGTCGAGATGGAAATCGCAACGGTGGGCGTCTTGCCAATTTTGCTCATTTTAGATGGAGCTTTAGATTATTGCGTTTTCACTTTAGTCAAACATTATCTTATTAGGCACTTTGTGTATGGTCTTCAGATTTCTTCCATCGGTATCACTTGCGGTTGTTGACCCTTCCCTGTTTGGCCTCTGATTGCAGGTCAAAGTATGAATACGAAACTCATCTGCTCTAATAGGATTCTCCTACATTGTTGGTCTCTTATTCCTATATCCTTGGTCGGTAGTTAGTCGTATCTCTATCCTGTTATTGGAATTCATGTTATGACTGTAGTAGGTGCTCTACATCTACTTGTCGTACCTTTTAGTACATGTCTTCGAAGTATAGACCAAGGAACCTAAGGACCAAACTGAATTGAACAGGGGACTGGTTACTCAAAAAGGAGCCTTCCTGATCCGTGTGGACCCTATTATTCCGAGGGTACGTGGGGCAGAGGTAAAAAAGTATAGGGGACGAGTGCCGATCTCTATTTGGAAGCGTATTGGACCAGCTCCGCCATATAGTAATTGATAGGGCGGGTGGTAACTTCCTCAACAGGGAGTCTGTTACCATCCCAACAAAATAATTCCGGTACCCATTTATACACCTGGTAGAGAGGAGTAATCAATTGTAAAAAAATAAGTAAAAAAATATATTGTCTATTTTGGAGTTTTACCAGGACGCTAACCTAAAACATAATATCGATAAACTTTGTAAATTTGATCTTTGATATCGTGAGAGATAAGAATGACAACGCAAATTTGATGCAATTAGTTGCGGATTTCATGTCATTTCATCAAAGTACTTACGAGATCTTTTCGCGGCTCCAGGGCTAATTGGAGCGCGCGTCAGCCAGTACGTGGCTCCATATGAAAAAGTCGTCTCTTTTAATCCGATCATCATGACAATCACTGTGCACCACATAGGCCCATTGAACTCGGCATAAAGTTTCCCTCCATGTTGCTGTTAGGTGGCTGTAATAGTTCGTTGGGGGTGGGTCCCCGTGTGCATTGAGATTTGTGCCCTTAGGTACTCTTCACAGCCATGGACTAGACCATCAGAAATACCAAAATGAGGTTAGACTTTTGCTACCCCGCCACTAATGAGAAGGAGCTTTACAAAAATGGTCGGACCAAATGCCAATTTGACACCTCATAATAAAGTTTTTGCGAGTCAAAAAATGGGTTATTAAAATGGCCCCGGTTTTCATGTTTGTTTTGCTATATTTGTTGAGATCAAATTGTATAGAACGGTCACATTCACCACCATACAATGGTATTCCTAATGGAGGGCTTTTCGAAGTGACCAGAACAAATGTGATTTATTTTTTAACACCTTATCATGTTTTAATAGCTCCAAAAAGGGGTTTTGGGAAATACTGCGTTTCAAGTTTGTCAGAAAAGAACTGCAGGCGTGTGCAGGATGCTAGACATAGCAAGGTCGTTTGCCTATTGTATTGTGAAAGCCTATGTAAAAATGACCCTGTCCAACAATTTTCCTGTGTACAATAGTACTTGGGTGACCGCCTGTCGACTAACTGTGATTGTGACGATTCATGATGGCAGCATAATAATAATTTTGGCAATTCCCGCTGTGAGCGTATCGTAGAGAAGATAAGATTTCCACATGGCATACACAGTGGACATGATGGCCAATGTCTGAAAGCCAAAGACAAACTTCTGCAGCACATTTGGATATTTCTCAGACACAGCTTTGTGGCCCGTTTCACAAAGAACTAAAATCTATTGTAAGTTTGATTTGTCAAGCGTAACGCGATCAAGCATAAATTGGAACTTGATTGTAAGTTTCACATTCACGCTTGATTCATTGCTTTTAAATCAAAGGACAATTCAACCACGCAAGTTCTTTGTGAAACGGGCCCGTTTTCATTTACTGATGCGTTTGTGCTATTACTTTACTACTTGGAGTGAAATTGCATGCCAATGGGTAAAATATGGATTGGCTCACGATTGTAGCCAGAAAGGTCTGTTGTAATGATAATGAATGCCTACATATGAGAAGTTTGATCATTGATACAAAATGTATTAGGCTCCTTATGGTAACCATTATCCTTATTTCCTCCCTGGTTGTGTTTATGAACCATAACTACAAAATGGCCTTAAAGGGTCCCAGGAAAGGCAAATAGAATTGATGTGTTTGTGTCTAAGGTCTTACAAGGAGGGGCGAGGAGAAAGCTTTCAATATGTGGGTTGGTGGTGACATCATTGGTGGACTATTGATTTTTCGAGAGTAATAGAAAATTCCAGGTTGACTGGTCTGAATTATTCATGGCACTGACTGAAAATCAATAGTTTCCTAGTGATGTCAATGCTAGTGTATTCTTTTTGTGGCCCTCTGTTTATTTGAAGTTTTGAAGCCCGTAAAGATTGGACTAGGTTTATCATCTAATTTCCTGGGACTTTAAGAAGTTGTTGCTCCTGCGACTAGATTGCTACTGCAGTGAACTCTGAACACGGCATTTTAAGTCTAGTTAGATTTTTAAAAAACAATTTAAAAAAAAACCTCTATCAAGGATACTGTTTATTGGTGAGGCTAACCTTCTATATAGGACTTTAGCCTCAACAAATAGGAAACTTAAAAACAGACATTTCCAACTCATTATGGCTATGCAAACATTCACTAAACGATTTATACTGTAAAGTAAAGTTGTCCTAAGATGAGAAACCCAGCCTAAAATAAAATCCCTTGTCTTTTTGATGCCCAGGAACTGAGTCCATCTCGACGGAAGGGTGTGAATCCCGAATATGATTGTTTGTTTTACATTCAATTTAATTCGGTAGCATTGACTTCTTTTCGATTCAGATCCATTCAACAAGTTGTCACAGCATTTATTATTTTAGCATATCCTTTTCCACCATGCCACTTGCTGGGATTCCACCGCTGCTATCCCACATGGTCCATTTAGATCAGCTCCATAAATAGCTTTTCACTCTGTTCACACTAGGGATCAGCTCTCAAAACTACTTTATAAATGTTTCCTTCTTCATCGGTTTCCCAAATGAGGGGGGGGGGCCATCCACCATACCGGCTGATATGATGATTATACCACTCGTGAATAACCAGACATCACAGGACACCCTTCATCAACTATGAGTTTACAATACGCTCATCCACAAAAGTACACAGTTCAGGGGTTGTATTTCGTACATTACATTGACATGAACTGCCTTGGTGATCTGGGTATCATACATCATTACCAAAAAAACAGGGGGTGTATTTCTGAATACATTGGTGAATGATAGCTACGGACTGTGCCAAGGGAATTGATGATTTTACTAGCTCATAGGGCATCAGTCTGTCTGATGTGAGTAACACCTCAATTATCTTTCAGTATATGAAGAGATGATTGATTTCTAAGGGCCTAATCCCCTTTTCTAATTCATGAGAAAATAAACAGGTTTTTTAAATAATCACATTTCACTTTATCAATCATTAGTAATGTTGTTGTCAAAAAAACTAACATGTAGACCCGAAAAAAACGTTTCACTCTGGATGTTCAGGAGTTCTATGTATTTGCTTTAAGTTCTTTGGTGAACGGGATTTAGGCCCTTTTGGAAAAAAATCTATTCAAGACAAATTTTTGTCAAACTACTTTCCAGAAACCAAATTTCTAAACCATATTTATGAGTGCATGTCCACTCCCCGTTTTATCGTTTCGCGCGTCGTACTACTAAATACCAATAAAATGTGGATACCGTGGCCATGATAAACATCATTATCGTACAGGCGATATTGTTTTAGTTTGACATTTAAAACGCACACAAACAGCAAAAAAGTAAATTTTATGAATTTTTTATTTTTTTTATTTTTTTTCCTAACATTTTTGGCTATGTATGTCCAATACTAACTCACACATATTAGCACTATGGAAAAATGGCAAACGGCAACTTTGGCCATGTTTATATATCACAGAGAAAATACAAGAATATCCGCCAAAGTATACAAAGCTTAATTCACCAAATAAACAGATTTTCAAACATATTGTAAACAAGGATATTTTTGAGTTACGATCACTAGGCGACAAAAATAAAAAAAAACCCTGTTTTACGGGCCCTCCTGACCGACCCGATTTTTCAGTTTTTGCAGATTTTTTTTTTAGTTTTGCCAAAAAATCATGTAAAAATCAATCTGTTTTTAGCCCAAATTTATCAATTAAAATATCAAAATCCAAAATTTACAAAATTTGTTTGTAAAAAAATTGATTTTTTTTTCCAGAATTTGGGCTATTAGGCCAATTTTGAACGACAGAAAAGAAAAAACAATTTAAAAAAGAACAAATTTGCCCGACCGACCGACCCTACTCGAAGAAAGGTCCGCTCGCCCGGAAAAACAGGGTTTTCTTTTTTCGTCGCCAAGCGTATAAAGTGCATCGACATGACCAGTACGAGATGCCAATAGTCGGTACAGTGCTGATAGTGGGCTTCAACCGAGAGAGGCTTAAATGAGCTGTTTGACGCTCGGAGTTAAATTTGCCTCAAATTTCCTGAATAAATATAACAGTCTGCACGTTTTGGCAAAAATACTAACTTACACACAGTAGAATGTGGAAAAAATGGCAAACTTTTGCCATGTGTCTATACATTTAGAAACTCTCACAGAGGAAAATACAAGAATATCCCCCAAAAATACAAGCTATACTACCAACTAAACAGATTTCCAACATATGCAGTGATATGGTAACAAGATTTTTTTAGTTACGATCGCTAAGCGTAAAGTTGTATCGACATGACAAGCATTTGTAGTTTAATATATTCTAAATATTGTAACATATAAACGCGTTGTTAACCACTGTTTACAAATCAACAGTGGTGTTGATCTTTTGACGCTGTTTTGTGTTTAAAATTATAAAAACATATTTAACATATAACATGTAATCACTTCAACTTTTTAAAATATTTTCCCTATTTCAAACTTCCTCTGGCCATTACTAAACAAAGATTTACAACATCTTAATATCAAAATTTACAAAAAAGAAAGTAATCAAACAATTCTAAGCCCGCCGATTATTAAAGTGTTGCGAGAGACTAGGATTCGAACCTACGTATACAACCACCGAATCACATATTGCATTACAAACACAGATATACACATTACTATCACATACCTGGTTTCTGAAGGTCTGAACCATACGCCACAGACGACTGCTAGAATTGGGTGCTGTTAATAACTATTTAGTGTACCTTTCAGTTTAAGTATGAGTAGCATATCTATGCAATATGCCTTTGGGAGACGCTACATCACAGTGGCCACAGGGTCTTAAGACTGCACGACAATTTATAGGATCCTGGGGTACTACTTCATAGTACCAGAGGGTCCTCGGACGCAACAGGGTCAGTTTAGGGTCCTGGGACACAAACAGGGACAGGTCCTAGGTACTTTAGTCATAACAAAGAGTCCTAGGACGCTTCCTGAGAAAAACATGGATTTTGTGAATTTAAGAGTCCACAAAAGTCCGGGGGTCGCACTTTCATGCTTTCAGTAAACCATGGTTCCTAGGACACACAGTTTCTGAATCCTGATTATGGTTTCGGAGACTGGGCGTACTGACGCCCAGTCTCCGAAACTAGAGTCCTAAGACTTTCTGACATGTGGGACTCTTAAATATCTCACACCCCCGCCACATCCTTTGAAATTTACAATCAGATCAAATAGCTAAAAGTAAATACCGCAAGCGTTGCAACCAAACTCAATTCTAATCACAGTAAATAAAAAGAGTTGTGATAAAAATAGACTCAAAGATTATACGTTCGTTCGTTGTTAGTGCAAGTCCAAAATCCCTGGAAGATTTTTTTTTTCCCGTATTTAACCAGCTGATAGTTTCATCAGCCAGGTTGTTTGATCAGGCCTGGGATTCCTATTGGGGACTTGTAGAACTCACAGTAATCTATGATTGGCTAATGTTTTGTGACTCTCCACAATCGCAGTTTGGTTGAAGGTTCTAACCCGATACTTGTGAAGGGAAGTTCTTTGTAGACCAACGCCAGTTCTGAGTCTGTTTGGGTTGACCCATGCTTTCCAATCAAGGTCACAGCCTTTGGCTGCTAGATGGGCTGTCCACAAACTGAGTAGGTGTTTCAAAGTAGAGTAGAGGAATGACCATCTGTCATACCATCTGTCATTGTTCCAGGATGATAGATGGGATACTTGACTGCAGAGTGTCATGGAATTGGGAGCAAAGTGATCAAGTGGTGATGTAATTCTCGGATCCTCAAAGGGTGTTGATGGGGGATTAAGCTACCAGGATCATCACACTTCTTGGCGAGGCTGATCGTCTGAGGTTCCTCCTAGGTTTGAAGGAGCTATACCAGACAGAATTAGAAGGTATTCTACAGGCGTCGCCAAAAGGCAACCACTAACAAGTCTCACCGCATCATTAAGAACGACCTCAATCTTGTGTGAATGTACGCTGTGACTCCTTACTGGTGCAGAGTAATTCAGCGGTGCGAGTATGCCAAGCAAACAGTTGAGTATGTAAGGTCTGTCAAGGATGCACCCAATCCAGTTCCTGCGAAGCCTTCTGAGGAGGTTGACACGAGACTGCGTATTGGCAGCGACTGCCTTGGTGTGTTGAGTGAAAGTAAGGCTGCGGTCCATTGTGACGCCAAGGTACTCGGTGTTGGGTCATGACAGTTTTTCTCCATCGAGAGTGATGTTTAGTTCTCTTTTTGCGCCATCGTTTGCAAGGTGTAAAAACAGAGCTGACGTCTTGGGTTTTTGACGAGTTTTCAAAAAGTGCCATCGTGGAAAGAAATTGGCTTACAGTGATTTTAGGTCTTTTGCCACACTGTTCAAGGACTCAAGCAATCAAGCGCTATTCCAAGTGCACGTGTCGTCTGCGAGGAGTACTCCGAACAATCTCCCTTTGGCATTCTGAGGACCGTAGATGTTGAAGAGATGGGTGCCGGAAAGAACCTTGAGGGACACCATTCCGAAGTTTGGTCTTTCTACTGCCTTGACCATTTCATGTCTCCAGGACGAAAGTTCTGTCTTGATGAGAAGCCATAATTGAACGTGACAAGCTTGACATCAGGGAAGTTTTTGAGTAGCTTGAGGTAGATACCCACGGTGTGCCAGACTGTATCTTACGCAGCAGTTCGTCTTATGAAGACTGCCTCCAAACTTTCTGCTTCTTCTGGAAGGCTGTCTCGATGTGATTAACTAGTCTTGCTATCTGCTCAGTTGTTGTGTATCCTCTTCGAAATACAGCTTGGGTGCGGGGGTTAAAATTTGCTCGACCGTATCATTGATCCTGCCGAGAATCAGTCGCTCAAGCAGCGTATAGATGTGAGATAGTAGCGAGAGGGGTCTGTAACTCTTGGGGTCATTAGCTGGTTTCTTGGGCTTCAGGATTGCCATGACCTTTGAAGTAGTCCATCTGGAGGGAATGTTGACGTTCCCATGCAGTAGAAAGGAGAGTTGGAGCCATCGCACAGCGTCGGATGCCTGCCATATTCTTCAAGAATTCGTTATGGATGTTATCATTGCCAGGAGCTTCCCCATTCTTGAGAACTTAAATTGCCTTCGTGATCTCATTGTAGGGGAATGGTTGGACATGGGGCTTGCTCTTGACGGTGGAGAGGTGTGTAGAAGCTGTTTAATCTATGCATTAACAGCACGAGGAAAGTGGGCCCCCGCCCCGTGGTGGAGTTTGCGTCTTGCTACTTTCCATTGTTGACTAGTACTGAAGCGATGGAGGTTTGCGAGACAGGACACTGCTTGCTGGACAGCTACGCCCGGTGAGCTGTTGATGGTGTTCCAGGCCTTGGGGCTTTGAAGTGGTAAAAGTGATATTGGATTATCTCCTCCTCCCAATCTGGGGCGTCTCTTTTGGCCAGCGATCCAGTTACTGGTTGCCTTTGCCTATTTCTCCGTATCGCAGTTGGTATTACAATACGCTGTATAATTCGTTCAGCATTCCATGTCCCAACAGGGGGGTGTTAGGGATCCTTCTCCTCTGAATGGAGTTTAGCATGCTTGATGGAGCATGGAGCAGAAGTCAGACTATGACATAGTGATGTTCGATGAAGCCGGTCTGCAGCGTGGAGACCGTTCGCTGGTGAGTTGTTTGAACTGGACCAGTTGGCTTTTCCTGGAAATTCCATCTTCTTCTGTAGAGGCTGGAAGATCGTGACATTGAGGTTACTGGTGACAGGATATAGGGCAAGAACTCTGATCCTAGGATAATCTAGGGAGGACCGTTCGGGAGCAGCGGGATCGGATGTGCGCGGGGGACTTGTTTGACAGGTCGGGCAGGGTCATGTCCCATGCCCCTGCTTGAATAGAAGGTAGGGGATCTTACTTCAAACAGCAGTTGGAGGGTTTGGGCTTCAATCCAATTCAAGAGCAGCTTTTCCATTCTTGTCAGTGTTGGAGTATCCCCATGCTTGTAGTTCTACAGTTGAAATCTCGCAGGAGAAGGAGCTCCGCATGAAATACGGAAGGGAGTTGAAGTCTGCCTCAGATGGTGGCTGTGGCTTATAGGATGGTTGCGAAGGGGGGTTCCCATTGTTTCAAATTTTATCCACTGGAGCGGCGAATTCATTGAAGATGGCAGGGTTGATTCACTTGTAAGCCTTGCTTCACATAGAAGGGATCCCATGCTTGTTGTGCGGAATGAAGCAAATAAGTCAAAAACCTTCGATTTGCAGCTTCTCCTCAGATTCGCAGTGAGTTACTTGGAGGAGGATGATATGCACTCCGTTCTCCCTACGGATTCATGGAAAAAAAAAATAACGGCGCACTTTCTATTTTGGGGGATTATTTACAGTTAAATTTTCAAAACCTAATTCTTATTGTGTGGAGTAAATATGGAATTTTTAAAAGGGACGATTGCGTCAAGCTTAGTTCATTTCTGATTGAGTTATTAACATGAAAGCCAACTTCTCTTTCCCTATGTATTGAATGGAACATTAAGCATTCAGTTTTAAACAATTAACAAACCAAGGTATAAAAGGTAAAAAGTCCGGAGTGTTTTCACAAAATAAACATAACTGTTATCTTTTAAAAATGTTCATTTTCAATTTAATTTGATATCGTGAAAATAAAACATGGTGACTGGTCAGAAGACGCGAAGCGGGTCGCAAGCGCATTTCCACAACGCAAATTGCGTAAGCCTTGTTTGTTTGTTTGAGAAGTTATAATTTTTCTTTATATTAACTACCAGCTCTATCTCCGATGGATGTTGCTGAGTCTATATAGGGCCTGAAATAATAATGAGGTCTGTAATACCTCTAGGTACCGCGCGGGAAAAGGGGAAAAATTTTGTTTATAATTTATGGGGTTTTGCCAAGTGTCATTGTCGTATCGATTTTTTTTCGCTAGGGGAGAACCAACGGCCCGGATCTTCCATGGTAAGAGGTGCATAAGATTAGTACAAATCATGGGGGATTTGATATTGTGGCCCCCCCCCACCCCAAAAAACGTGGGGGGACATGTCCCCCCACCGATTGACGCCCATGCCAATGATACCAAATTAAGTACCCAATTACTCGAGTATGCCGTAACAAAATAGGTGAAAATCAAATTTGCTCTTTTTAAAATTAAAAAAGGAAGGAAGGAGATATTGATATTTTCTGATGGGATTAGCGTTGTGTTATTTTGATCAATTCGTATATAAACATAAGCTTTTCCCCCAATCCTTCTGTGAGAAACTTGTTTGTGCCTAAGTTTCTTAAAGTGTTTAATATAACCCCACTTCAGTCTCTTAAATGTGACCAGCTGCCATTGCGAAACATCGGTTAATTTGTTGGGAATATTGAAAACAGCATTACTACGTGAAAAATCAAAAACAAAATTGTGCAGGGATTATTAAGGATGATCGTGACCTTAATGCAATCACGATATCATAGATTTGTTGTTGTTGTTATAAACACATCTACTATACTTCCAAATGTTGATAAAAATGAAAGAATCGATTAAAAAATAAGGCCGATATGACCAATTTTGTAAACACACCCCTTTTTTCCCATTCTATGGGTTTACACACATTAAACTTGGGTTTGTGAGAAGGTATTACATATCAAAATAACGATGCCTTTGTCAACGTAATGCTACATTTTCGTTATTATTCATACTGATTGAATCAATGAATTATATAACATATGGGTCAACTGATATGACGAATCCAACACACCCAATTTACCTGTTTTATGGCAGAGCAAGAAAACAAGATCTTCCCATTGTGTAGGATATGCAAAGAGTTTAGTCTTATTGGCATAGCGTGTATATATACATGAATTACAGTAGGAGTGTTGAAAACTTTTCATTTACACATCAATATTAATTGCGTGAGATTTTGTGTGAACATTAATATTCTTTTTGAAGATTCAATGAAGGAGGATCATGGCTATTCATATTCAAGTAAACAAATACAATGGGGTATCAATTGACTTTCATAATACGCTATGCCCGTATAATCGTAACATTAACGTTTTCTTGCTTAACGTTATAAATCCCATTGGAATGGAGGAAAAAGACGTGTGCTTGTGCTTACAAAAATTAGTCATATTGCCTTATTTTTATCGTTTTCTTTCAATTTTTTCAACATTTGGAAGTATATTAGATTTGATTTTTAAAACAACAACAAAATCTATGATTTAGTGTTTTATCAAGGTCAAGTTCATCTGCAACAGAGCCAGTATAGATTACATTTGGGCGATGCAATCACACACAATATAGAGAGTGCATACGAACCACAAATTCACTCTCATTCGTGATATATGCGCTTTCGCCATTGATTTTAGTTATTTGGGAAGTGCCGGAGTTTATATTGGTTTTGATTTCGTAAATATACAACGAGGACATTCAGCAACATGATCAAAGTCGTGTGTGCTCTTTTCAGCGCAATATTGGAAGTTTTACCACTTACAATGCAAGTGCCATTAATACCTGAATGGTTAGAGTGGTATGCTAACAGTTCAAACGCCTGTCTTTGCGAAGAAGTACCTGCTTTTTGACAAGACCATTTTACCAAAATCTCAAACTTAAATTCATCGGAATGTATCGGCCGGGTTATCTCAAATTCTTCCTTTAACCCTATAGTAGGAATCATTTACTTTTTTACCTTTAATGTCATTGAGCCTTCTATTAGCACTGTTTTACTGCACATTTGCCTTACGATGTAAGGTAAAGTATCGTCCGGAGGAGCACCTTGGAACCCCACGTCACACAATTATTGAAAATGCAAAATTATATGTAGCGTTTGTTAGAGATAAATATATGATAATAACCTCCGTTACTGTGATACTTGCTGGAATGCCAAAGACCATATGTTGTCTTCAATAATAGCCATATGGATGATGGAAACATTTCAAGCAAACGAGTTTCAAGTGGGCATTGTTCATGTACCAGGACTTGCAAGGATTTTTTTGTTCACCTTCATCGCTGATTATACCGTGTCGAGATGGAAATCGCAACGGTGGGCGTTTGCCACATTTGCTCTAATTTTAGATGGCTTTAGCTTAATTGCGTTTTCATTTAGTCCAAACATTATCATATTAGCACTTGTGTATGGTCTTCAGATTTCTTCATCGGTATCACTTCGGTTTTTGACCTTCCCCTTTTTTGGCTCTGATTGCAGAGTCAAAGTACGGCATACCCAACTCATCTGCTCTAATAGGATTCTCCTACATTGTTGGTCTCTTATCCTATATCATTGGTCCAGTAGTCTCGTCGTATCTCTATCCTGTTATTGGAATTCATGTTATGACTGTAGCAGGTGCTCTACATCTACTTGTCGTACCTTTTATTACATGTCTTCGAAGTATAGACCAAGGAACACAAGGCCAATCTGAATTGAACGGACTGGTTACTCAAAAAAGGTCCTTCCTTGATCAGTCTTTTAATCCAGATCATCATGCACACTCACTGTGCACACAATATAGGCCCATTGAACTCGGCATAAAGTTTCCCTCCATATATGTTGCTGTTATATGCTGTAATAGTTCGTTGGCTGGGTGGGTCCCAGTACCGCCGAGAGGGGGGTCAAAGGGGGTAATTGACCCCGGGCCCGGGGTCCTAGGGGCCCGGGATCCTAGAAGCCCGTAAAAAAAATAAAAGTTCAGCCCTTGCGGTTGTGACAAAAGTCAGAGAGGGAGAGAAAGTGGGAGATGAGGATGGAGAGAGAGGATGGAGAGCGAGAGAGAAAGAGAGAGCATTGGCGGATACAGGGGGCCCGTTTCCCCCTCCTGAGACAATGATACCTACTTACGTTGAGAAAATACTCTATAACCCACGAAATTTCTAATTTGTTTTCGCGCTACGCGCGGTTAATAAATTTAGTGCAGGGCCTCTCTTAGTTTGAGAAATTACACAAAAACAATTAAGATTTTGTTTTATAAAACGGTTGGTCATGAGTTATACGTAGAGGGGACTACATACCAATTTCAAATTGTTTCTATCAAATATATATGAGAAAATGTGTTTTGGAAAGTGAACATTGCAAGGGTTCCGCGCTTCGTGTCTGCACCCACCCCGGGCCGCCTCATATATGAACTCTCCATGAACACTTTTTATATTATTATTTGAAACAAAACTAAAACCATCAGCTATATTTTACTTTTCAGAAACCGTTTATCATACCTCTATCATTAAAAAGTGAAACACTTACAAATTTCTATTTGTTTCTATCAAATTTCATGAGAAAATGTGTTTTTGGAAAGTGAACATTACAAGGCTTCCGCGCTTCGTGTCTGCACCCACCCCGGGCCGCTTCATATATGAACTCTCCATGAACACTTTTTATATTATTATTTGAAACAAAACTAAAACCATCAGCTATATTTTACTTTTCAGAAACCGTTTATCATACCTCTATCATTAAAAAGTGAAACACAAATTTCTATTTGTTTCTATCAAATATCATGAGAAAATGTGTTTTTGGAAAGTGAACATTGCAAGGCTTCCGCGCCCACCCCCTGGGCCGTTTCCATGAATAAAACATCAATAATTCAAACAAAAACATCCATTACGTTGCATCGATCAACTACATTATACAGCTCCCACACCCCCGCGCCGCGTCATGGTCGCTTCGCAGCCACTACAACTTCAAAATCCCCCTATGGGTAAAAGGGGGCCCGTAACGCCAATGTTCACCCCGGGCCCGCAATTTCTCTCGGCGGCCCTGGTGGGTCTCCGTGTGCATGAAATGTGCCCAAAGTTACTCTTCACAGCCATGGACTAGACCATCAGACATAACAAAATGGGTAGACTTTTGCTACCCCGGCACTAATGGAAAGAGCTTTTCAAAATGGTCGCCAAATGCAATTTGACACCTCATAATTAAGTTTTGCTAGCCAAAAAATGGGTAAAATGGCCCAGTTTTTCAGTGTTTTGCTATATTTGTTGATATCAAATGTATAGAACGGTGACATTCACCACATAAATGTATTCCTAATGGAGGGCGCTTTTCGAAATGACCGCCAAATGGGATTTAACACCTTATAATGATGTTTTAATAGCCCAAAAGGGGTGAAATGGTCAAGTTTTTCAGTGTTTCCCTATTTGTTGATTTTTTTTTCAATTTGTTCACTTACTTTATTCAGTACTGATATAATTACTGTTTCATTTTCTCTTTTTCTTAGTTATTTTTGATATATATTAATGATTTTCTAGTTATGTTTCAGATTAATGGATATGATGATTTGATTTATTCAGTACTATGCTGTTATCATTTGGTGATATATATCACAATCTAATGCTAATAGGGACGTGCCCATAGTCAGCTGCCACCTCGACGAAGAGAAATGATAAGTTAATCAGGAGGTCACGCCAGCATGCGTTATTGTTTTGTACACGAGAAGGCAACAAAATCGCTGTGACCTCAATAGCTGGTCGAAAACACTCTGGAAAATGTCCTGATTTAAGGTCCAAAATACCTGAATTCACTATAAAATAGTGTATTATTGTTGCGGAATGTCAACTTTATATCTAACTTGGTCTAATATGTCGTGAAAGGGTGTTTGGGGGTTTTAAAAAGCGTGATCTCTGAAGTTACAGAAATCCCAACAAATTTTAAAGCATCGCAAATCATTAATTGAACTGTGTGCTACAAAAAAGTCTGTGTACGTATTACCCTATGATTTTAGAAAACGAAGCCCACGGAAAATGTATAACCTTGCATTTACTGGCATCACGGAATTGAATTCTCATTATGTTATAACATGAGCCTGATTTTCATCGATTTGAACTGCAGGCGTGTGCAGGAATGTAGACAATAGCAAGGTCGTTTGCCTATTGTATTTGTGAAAGCCTATTTAAAATGACCCTGTCCAACAATTTTCACTGTGAACAATAGTACTTGGGTGACCTGCCGACTAACTGTGATTGTGACGATTTCCTGATGGCAGCATAATAATAATTGGCAATCCCGCTGTGATCGTCTCGTAAGAGAAAAGAAGATTTGCACAAGACATACACAGTGGACATGATGGTCAATGTCTGAAAGCTGAAGACAAACTTCTGCAGCACATTTGGATATTTCTCAGACACAACTTTGGGTTATGTGTGGGGCCCGTTTCACAAAGACCTACAATCGATTGTAAGTTTGATTTGTCAAGCGTAACTCGATCAAGTATAAATTTGAACTTGATTGTAAGTTCACACTCACGCTTGATCATGTTTTATAAATCAAACTTACAATCAACCGCAAGTCTTTGTGAAACGGGCCGTTTTCATTTACTGATGTATTTGTGCTATTACTCTACTACTTGGATGAATTGCATTCCCATGGATTACATTTGGATGGCTCACGATTGTAGCAGAAAGGTGGTAATGATAATGAACGCCTACATATGAGAAGTTTTGATCATTTTGATACAAATGTATTAGGCTCCTTATGGTAACCACTATCATTATTTTCCTCCCTTGTTTGTGTTTATGACCCATAACTACAAAACTGGCCTTAAGAAGTTGTTGCTAACTGCGACTAGTTGCTACTGTAGTTAACTCTGAACAAATACATTTTTTTAAATTAAGTCTAGTTAGATTTTTAAAAAAAATTAAAAATTGTTGGTCATCTTTAAAAAAAACCTCTATCAAGGATACTGTTTATTGGTGAGTCTAACCCTTCTATGTAGACTTTACCTCAACAAATAGAGAAACTCTACAAAACTAGACCATTTCAACTCATATATTGGCTATGAAAACTTGTTGTTAATTCAATTTAATTGGTAGCATGACGTTGTTTTCGTTCAGAGTCCTTCACAGATTTGTCACAGCCTTTATTTATTTCAGTATATCCTTTTCTACCATGAACCTGCTGGAATCCACCAGCTGCTATCCCCATATGTCCATTTAGATCAGCTCCTACACTGTTAAAAATAAACCTGTAAAAAAACAGGGATTTGACTGGCAGCTGGGACTCACAACGTGCAGAACGTAAAATAACCGGAGCCGTAAAAATACGAAACCATTGCAGGGAACGTAAAATAACGGCATAAAATCTCAGCTTTAACGTTATTG
>JAMKCH010006152.1:0-32245 GCA_023653785.1 Ophioderma brevispina
CACATCATATCGCCTAACCCGAAGGAGTATGCAGTTCTAGGATACATGTATAAATGTGCTCTGATCAAAGCAAGCAGAGAATTTATACAGGGTGCAGCAAGGTGACGACGCCACCTTTTTTGAGATATTAATCGCGTTAAGGTGACGATTCCTCGAAAGATTTCTTACCGTCCAATTTCTGTTCTTCCGGCTTTCTCTAACTCGTTGAACGACTTATTTCATATAGGCTTTAAAATTTTATCTCACTTATAATTACTGCAATCAATCAAACCATCAATGTGGTTTTCGAAGAACTATTCCTCCCTATATGGCAGTTTTGGAAGCATACAGTGAACTATCACTAATCTTGACACGAAAAATCCTGTTTGGTTTCTTTTTCGACCTCTCGAAGGCTTTGACAACATAAAAAAAGTCAGCCATTCTTTCTTTTATAAACTTCGATATTATGGTGTTCGTGGTGAGCCACGAGTGGTTCAAAATTACTTCAGCAATATCGTGGTGTAGACTTACATACCGCGACCTATCAAGTTCGTTTGCAATCAAACTACATACTGGAAGTTTCAAGTTTGATTCCTACAACTCATATAATCAAACAATCCCGATTTATTCCACAAATGTAACACGGGCTGTACACAATCGTCAACGCTGCCAGCTTTATTCCCTGTACCAATTACAACGCCGCACGCAAATACCGAAACAGAACCAGAGAAACATATCCCGTGCCTGCAGTCCGTCTGCCACAAGCCCTCATCCTTGTAACTTCGGTGGACCAAGTATAAGAGCGAAAAGTTCGTTTGAATTTTTTATTTCAAAAACCCTAACACTTTTAAAATCTGCAATGATTTGGAAAAATGTATAGGGTATTTTTAGATATAATTTGTGATTAACAAAGGTTTTAATTTGCGTAACGCCAACATCCATGAAAAATTGGGCATTTGAATAGGGGTCCGCCAGCTCCGAGTCTCTCTTGGGAAACCGATGTCCATTAATACCTTAGTTAATTTACATTAACAAAGCAGTTGCCCATCTTTTGTGATATTTTTTTGCACGATTTATTTTGAGTTGATGCTAACGAAATGCGATACAGGAAAAGATGGATCTCTCAACTGGTTAATAACAGCTCTTAGGTCATATTCGAAAGCCACTACTGCGCGGTCAGCAATTACGTACCTTTCAATGTACCGAGTACGCTTCTGCGTATGCTGAAGAGTTTTACTAATTTTATTTTAAAACTGGTATTCCTCAAGAATCCCACGCTTATTTTCTAAAAATTACACCAATTTTTTTTTTTTTTTTTTTTTTTTTTTTTTTTTTTTTTTAATTTGAATTAAAGCTGTATTTTTTAATTTCCATGTTTAAAATTAACGGCTATATCCATTGTCGTACGGGATCAGACTTACTCCACCAGCACATCGATCGGTTGGTGTGAAGGACTAAACCGGCTTGTGGCAACACGATAGCGTAAATAATAAACATGACGGCTTTCCTCCAATCCGTCTCCTGCCTACGAAAAATCACATGAAAATGGTGGTTTCTTCTTTCTTTCTTCCTTCTTTCTTCGCAAGGAGTACTCCAATGTCCATGAAAAACCATCTGGTACTCCATATTTAGGGATATTTCATTATTATGGGCCGATAGATTTTACCAATAAATTCCTTTAAAGTATAAGCAGCGATTTGCTGATCCGAAACCATTAAAAAATCAATCAAAATTTTATTTCGTATTTTTTGTGACTGGCATCGATGTGCTAACATAACCAGATAACCTGCAAGTGGTTGGCGTGAAATCCGTGTATTAAAGACAAGTGGGGTACTTTTATCCGATTCTTCGTAATTTTCTATACGAGCGTATCAAACATCCGATGAGGATGATGAACAATTTGAGTATATCCAATCGTAATTTAACAATCTCATTGCAATAACAAATACTGAACTTCGGGGAAGTTTTATCTGGTTTGAAATAAAAAAAATATCGCTTCATATTAATAAAAACCAATTATATTGTCTTCAGGAATAAGCTCAGTAACAGAACGTATAACAATATTCATGTATCGATTGATAACAATGAAATTAAAAGGGTCAGTAACACCAAATTTCTTGGCATTTTCATTGATGAATGTCTTACTTGGAATATCCACACTAATTACATCACTAACATAGTCTCCAAATACACTGGTATTTCATTTCGATTAAAACATTGTCTACCACATGATATTCTTTATACTTTATATACTACCTTGGTACTTCCTTACTTAAACTATTGTACTATTGTTTTGGAAACAACTGCAATTTGAATACTATACTAAAAAAGCAAAAGAAAGTCATGAAATTATGCACTGGTTCTCACTGGCTTGCACATTCCTTACCTTTTATTTAAACAATTACCATTTATGACATCCATAGAATTCTGAAGGCAATTTTTATGTATAAGTTTCTCAACAATGATCTACCTATAAATGTTAACAACATATTTCGCATGAATGTTTGTTATCAAAGGGCCACTCATTCATTACGCCCATCTTACTAATCTGGCAATGAATACAATCCTCCATCATGGGCCTATATTATGGAATTCTATCTCGGATAATATTAAACGATGTTTTTACTGTAAATTGGCGCGTGTGCAGAAAGTCACTATTTTTTTTTTTTTTTTTTTTAAACATTACAAGAAATATCTTGTTTCAGCTTATGACTATAGTATCTGTCACAGTATTACAGTGTGAGTAAAAAAAAACCCTACATTCAGAATAAAAAATAATTAAAATAGTTAAGAATTATATTTCCTCAAATGTTTGCTTTGGTTATAAAGAGGGATAAACAGACTTTCAGAAAACGTTTATTTGGTGTCATTTGGACTTTGGAGGAAGAAGCTATGCCTATTTTGCTGAGAGACTTAAAAATCCTGTTTGGCCGATTTTGAATCAAACAAAGATGCGTCGTTTACATAGAGTAACATGGTCTTCAGCAGTGAATTGAGTAAACACATTTAACACCAATTATTGTTAAACAATAGAAGGTGGAAGAATAATTGAAGGATTATAAAAAAATTAATATCCCGGAGATTACAAAAGAAAATGCTGAGTGAAAAAAATTTTCAATTTCCCAAATAAGAAAGTCAAGATAGCTGGTGTATTAAGACCACAGTTTACTTTGGTTCAGCAAGATTTCATGGTTTTAACCTACAACGAAACTTGGGAGCCAAAGTGAAACCATAGAAGGTTTTGTATTCCGCTTGAAAAAAAAGCAGTGCGATATTGAATTTTAAGTTTTAATTCCAATTTATTTACAGAAAGCTTCAGCTTTAGTTCTTCTCGCAATTTATGGATGCTGAGTATACTGTATTTGTGCAAAATCATTACCCTGGAGATGTAAAACAAAAATCTATGAGTAGTTTCATCATGTTCATGAACTGAGACATTGATATGGAGTGAATAACTGACTATTTATGATTGAACAATGGTAATTTAATTTCTTGAAGATATTTTACTTATAATTATGTTACACAATAGACCATTTTATTCAAACTGATATGTTTTTGTCGAGAAGAAATCGATACCATCTGAAATTACACATGTGTGAATTATCTTTGCTATAATGTGTTGTGGTGTACGTCGGTGTCAGTCTTTCCGCATCGTATGGCTAAAATCGGCCAAACAGGATTTTTATGTCTCTCCGCAAAATTGACATAGTTTCTGAACCCAAAGTCCGAAAGACACCAAATAAAAATCTCCTGATAGCCTGTTTATCCCTGTAAACAACCAAAGCAAACATTCAAGCAAAAATAACGTTTAACCTTTGAAGAAAAATTCTTTCCTGAATGTAGGGTTTTTATTGACTCACACTGTATGTCTCTTATCGTAAAATATATACTAATTCAGTAATTGTATCATGAATATGCCAACATTCTGTGCACCTGTCTCGTCCTGTTTGTCTTGCACCTGATATCGTCATGTTCTCAATGTTTGTCGCTGTGATATGGTGCCCGTCCTTACGAGCTTGTTCATTTCGGTCAACCTGTCAATGTCTATTTATAAGTTATTGCTCAATATAATGCCATTTTGGTATATAAATAAACTGAAACGGAAAACTGAATTATATTCTGGCCACCCGGTCATAAGTGTTTAATTTATCCATGCAGAAATTAATCATTTTCTCCTAGGAGAAATAAAATGAGAGCTCTCCTTTTGGCTGAATTTCTCCTAGGAAAAATTCCAGCCAATGAGAGTGCTCCTTTAGGCTGAATTTCTCGTAAGGAGAAATTGATAATTTCTCCTCGGAGAAATTCCAGCCAATGAGAGCTCTCCTTTTGGTTGAATTTCTCCAAAGAGAAATTATAAATTCATTGGCTATACAAGTCATAACTACCAGAATTTTCTCCTAGGGGAAGAGAAATTCAAGCCAATGAGCGCACTCATTTTGGCTGAATTTCTCCTAGGTTAATTTCTCCTAGGAGAAATTCTGGTAGTTATGACTCGTATGACCAATGAGAAATTTCTCCTAGGAGCGCTTTCATTAGCTGGAATTTCTCCTAGGAGAAATTGTTAATTTCTTTTAGGAAACATTCTGGTAGTTATGACTCGTATAGCCAATCTACCAAAAAACGTTGGCAACGTAAAAAGCCAAGTTTTAAGAGTCAAGAGTACGAGCCATATAAAGTCAATAAATGTAAAGAGAGCACCAAATATACTTAAGTGCGTCTGCCCCATTAGCAAACTTGGTCCCATTTCTTCCATTCCGAATTCCTTTGTTAAGAACGTTCGTGATATTTCATTAAAGGAACCACCATCTTTAGACCAAATTGTTCATTTAAAAGTGCTTGTTCCGATCGTCTTTGGGATTAACCGGAAGTAGTATAAATTTTGATATCAGATGAAAGGCCATATTTTTCTCATTGTTGTCCTGAAATTTCAGCTTTCAAATCCATTTCTTTCTCAAGATATAGATAAAAAACTACCGTTTTAGTGGTTAACCATAAATATTAGCACAGTAGTGAATAGGGCGTTGCACTATGCATTATCGCGTCTAGCATCAAAACCGCAAGTCTGTTTCCCACGGTACTTAATAGTCAGTGTGTACAAGTGTCAGGCTCTCATATCAAGTAGAGAACACGAGAGACAAAATCGGAACAAGCACCTTTAAATAAATCCAACTGCATTTGTTCTTGTTTAAAGCAATAACAGCATAACCCATAACTTGCTGCGTAACCCATTTCTATTCAATTTACCGCGTTTTGAGAAGAAATCGAAAACAATTTACTGATATTCCCCGACCTTTTTTTTTTTTTTTTTTTTTTTTTTTTTTTTTTTTTTTTTTTTTTTTTTTTTTTTTTTTTTTTTTTTTTTTTTTTTTTTTTTTTTTTTTTTTTTTTTTTTTTTTTTTTTTTTTTTTTTTTTTTTTTTTACGGTACCATATTTATTGCACGTTTTGCATATAGATCGATGGATACCCTTTACTTTTGTTTTCTTCTAAAATTTTGTTGCTATGGCTTCGCAGAGATATAGGGCTTAAACATCTTTGTGCAGAACCAAGACGGGTAGCTTATTGCTGAAACTCATTTATTTTCAATTTACCTCGTTTAATGTCTCTTCGGATTGTAATTTCCAACATGTTTCCATAACTCACATATTTCTGAGACATAAAATAAACTCCGACGAACATAATTTGTTTACAAAATTAATATTTTGTGACCATACAACCATTCGATTGATATGACATTGGATGACCCCAGTGGACCCTGAAATGTTGGTATCAAATGTTAACTACACCTTCCAAGTTTTATGACCATACACATTACACCCATTTGTAGTTATTTGACCTTGGATGACTCCACTTGACCTTGGAATGACCTTCAAAATGTTGACCACACCACCCGGTTTCATGACCATACAACGATTTTCAGTGATTTGTTTGCTTAGTTTGACTTTGGATTAGGAACTTCAGGTGGAAATTTATATTGGTATCTAAAAGTTTAGAATACCCACCATTTGAAAGAGGGGGTCAACTGCAGCACGTAACATTTTGAATTTTCAAAATCGGATCTACGGTTGCGGAGTTATTCCAATTTTAGTACTCGTACATTGAAGCAATTGGGAGACCATTTGTCAAAGGTCAAATCTTTTATTTTCTTTATTTTCTTATGGCACCATCAAAATAGCATCTTTGTGTACATAATAAATTATATCTTAAAAACTATACAAGATACAGACTAGAAAATTTCAGCATATCTTCCATCTTGCATGCGTAATATGAACTAATTTGCATAGAAAATGATTTAAAAATGGGTACATTTCATGATTTTTAAGCATTTTTTGTAGAAAATTAACAATGTCTCAATCTCTGTACATGGTAGATACTTCAAAATTGTAGAAAATCACCCTGATGCATGTCTCTATGTAATGGTATTAGTTTCTCACTCTCCTTTGCTGGATTTTCATACTAATTTGCATATTTTTCCTAAAAATGCAAAAAATATACAATTTTCCAAAATGGCGTACTATAACACGGTAAAGTATTGGATGCATAATAAAACTTGTCACGTGCGATATAACCCCTAAATGAACTATTAGCTATTTTCAGGAATAAGCCCCATCGTAAGCACTTTTGATAGACTAATTTGCATATTTTTCTTAATAGTTTGCATATTTTTCTTAAAAATGGGAAAATATATACTTTTCCAAAATGGTGTACTATAACACGGTAAATTATTGGATGCACAATAAACTTAGCAAGTTCAATTTTTGTGTGTATAACCCCTAATGAATTATTAGCTATTTCCCTCCTTCCCCCTCCCCTCCCCCTAGACCTACATTACACGTGTGTGTACATTTACAAAATCTATGCACCCCGTCTCCAAAATCATGACTATGCCACTGTGAACACTCCCTTACTTGAGGTGTGTGTGTGTGGGGGGGGGAGAGAGCTCCTTCTGCAACAGCTGCTTATGTTTAATACTACAAAATACAATTAGTGCTAAACTAGAACGAATCTTTTTTTTTCTTGTATGCCTACGAAATTATTCAATGGATTAATGAAGAATGAACTCAAAAAGGTCTTTCTGGAACACCTTTGGTTTGAAACTCTATTTTTTCGTAAAATACAAGAATAAACTGGGGATTGTGTACCAACATGGCAGTCAAGACGAAGAGCTTCGTTCACCAATTAATAACATAATGTGATACGTAGACGTATTACGTAATACATCATTCACAAACATCATACTCATTAGGTATCTTTTATTTATTGAAATGCGAAAGCTACTTCTTTCAAACGCACTTGAAAGTGAAAAAAATGCGTGAAAACCTAAACCGGAAGCGTGCCTCATTGTCAACTCAAGATCTGTCAATCACAGGCGTAGGGCTGTTGTACAGCATGCCAATGGCGAAGATTTTTCCACTAACATTTCTTTTTATTTCCACGCGAGAATTTGCACCAAATTACTTCGGGGAAAAATATGTTATTCTTTCATATGTAAAGAATTCCACATAACTTGATATTATTGCAAACATTATATACTTCGTACTGAAAAAGACTGCTAAAAACTTTAAAAATCCATAGCGTTTGGTCAACACAGTAATTTGGAAATATCAAATATGGCTGAGAAGCTGATCATGTGAACTTCTCGAAAATCCAATCGGCGAAGCGATCCCGCCAATCACAGCGAACGGATTCCACTTTTCATTCATAAATCTATGTTTCGGATATTTACGGAGACCTCCGAAAGTGGTGCCGAGTGCCAAGGCTGTATTTAGCGTGTGTTTTCAATGGGACACGCACAGTGCAGTAGCAAAGAGGACAACTTCTTGAAACCACCCATTGATGGATACTTCGCCCTTAAAGATAAAGTTGACCACGTTTCTCTATACCGTTTACGGAAATGGGAAAAAAGATATCACGCAATGCTATATTTGAAGGATGGCTGAATCTGTCGCAGCATTATTTTGCTACATGCTTTTGTTTTCGGGGAAAACTCAAAATAATTCCAATAGTTGGTGAGACCCACGCACAAGTCTGTGTGCAGCGGTTTCGGTCACCGATTACGTAACGGGGGATTGAACTGCCTACTTGGATAACCCCAGATGACATTGAAATGACCTTGAACAATTTTGGTATTGGTATCATATGTTGACCACACCCAACAAGTTTCATGACCATGCAACCATTTGAAGTGATTTGACCTTGATTTGACCTTGGATGACACAGGATGACCTTATAGGTTTCACACCGGTAAATACGAATCCCATTCGTTCCTGTACAAAATGGGCGAGATGAAAACGCCATTTTCTCCTCAATGGAACATCTCAGACCTTAAAGCTAACATTCTGCTTGAAAATCATCATATCTCAGCCATGAAATTAAGGTAGTTATCCCCAAAATGTTCGAGCTACTGGACCGTGAAGACTAGCATGCACCGTGGACCCTGGAGGTCAGAGCACTTTTTCAGTCAGGTGTTCCCTGTAAGCTGTAATAACACGGTTAAAATTGGTATGTCGGATCAAAATAACGTATCAATGTCAGTCTTTTTTGATATTTCTACAGATTTTATACTTAATATTGATAGCAACCATGATATATAATAACAAATAGTGACAATACTGTAAATTCTACAATCTTAGTTACTAACATATCTGATCATTTGCCAACAATCTTGATAGCTCTGCAAGCAAAAGTGAATAAGAAAACAACCAAAACGTATTTGCATACAAGGGACTATAGCAATGAAAACATAGCAAAACTCAAACGAGGCTTATCCAATACCAATTGGGATGTTATTCTTGATAACAATGATGCAAATGAAGACTATAAGATATTCACACAAAAGTTTACTGAATCAGTGAGGTAAATAAGAATAATTTACTGGGTGGGCCAACTTTAATTAATTGACCCAAAATTGAATTGTATGACGAATGCAAACCAATGACCAAGTGAACTATCAGAAACAGAAAAGAACCAAAATCACCGTGGATATCTAAAGGTCTACTTAAAAGTATTAATATAAAGAGCAAGTTATATAAAGATTATCTTGCAAATCCAGCTATTAATAAATAACAAAAGTTCAAGACATACAGAAATAAGAGAATACTTTTCCAAGCAATTTGAACATTCAAAGAACAGCATGCGGCAAACCTGGAAAACAATAAATATCATTATTGGACGTGGGAAAAACAAGTCATTACAAACCAAATTCAAAACGGATTCTGGAAAAACAATATCAGATCCTCAGGAAATTGCAAATGAATTCAACGACTTTTTTGTGAATCAAATATCCATAACTCTCTCAAAAATATTCAGATTACCTCAACAATTCCGAAAAAAGTAGCATGTTTATTGAAAATGAAATCGTTAAAATTATAGATAATTTTAATCAGAACAAAAGTCCAGGCTACGATGGTACTGGTAATTTTATTGTTAAAAAGATAAAAAAATGAAATTATCAAACCACTAACTATGATATTCAATCTCTCCTTATCTACTGGTATAGTTCCAGAAGATCTTAAAGTAGCAAAAGTTGTACCTATATATAAAAAGGATGATGCTGCATTATTTTCAAACTATCGACCCGTCTCACAACTTCCATGTTTTTCAAAAATCCTTGAAAGATTAGTTTTCAACAGATGTATGAGCTACATTGACAGCCATGAAATGCTTAATGATAAGCAATTTGGGCTTAGCAAAAAATTTAACCTATATGGCAATAATTGATCTGGTAGACAAAATCAATAGTGAAAAAAAGTGAAACAACAATTGGTATATTTTTAGATTTGTTAAAAGCATTTAAAACGATTAATCATAATATATTACTTCATAAATTACGTTATTATGGATTTAGGGGAATTGTACACGACTGGTTTGAGAATTATTTATCCATTGTGTATGGTATAATTCTGGGCAATCTCATTTTAAAAAGCTAACTTATGGAGTTCCTCAGGGATCGATACTTGGGCCATTACTATTTATTTTATACTAAATGATATTACTAATACTACAGCTGTCTTGGAATTTATATTATATGCAGATGATACGACAATAGTTTTACTCCCATACTGATATTGCCCCAAAAATTAACTTGATCAATAATGAACTGTCTGAAGTAAGCAATTGGTTTAGCAAATAAATTATCTGTTAATGCTACCAAAACAAACTACATGGTATTGGGAACTCCACATATGACATCAAATATAGCTGATAAATCATGTTCAATTGATAAATCGTGTTGTAATGATAAGTCATCCCCAAATGACATCTGTTTTGAGGCAATAACGGTCATCCTCGATAATACAAATTTAAAAAGAGTGTCTGAAACAAGGTTCTTAGGGGTACTAATAGACGAAAACCTAACTTGGAAGCAACATACCGATGGCATTTCAAAACAATATCACGAAATACTGGAATGTTAAATAACCTGAAATATTATGTACCACAGCGTATTTTACGTTCTTTATATTGTACTCTCATCTTGCCGTATTTAAATTTTAATAAAGGGAAACACGTCAAAATGTTCTTAGACAAATTGTTTAAGCTCCAAAAATGGGCTCTCAGAACTGTTTCTAATAGCCATTATAGAAGCCATACGGCGCCGTTATTTTCAAATTACATCATCTTACCATCTTTGACATGTATACTTTAGAATTGGGGGTAAGTACAGCACAAATCAGTTACCAACTATCTTTAATGGATATTTTACTAGACGCTTTGACGTCCACAATTACCACACAAGAAATAAATATAATTATAATCTGACTCATAACAAGAAAGTATCTTCAGACCAATCTGTACGAACGTTTGGACCGCTCCTTTGGAATTCACTGAATCAAACACTGAAGCAATCAAATTCAATTAAACATTTTATTAATCAATATAAAAACAACTTAAGTATGACTAATTTGGGGATATTCTGGAGCATATAATAGTGCTGCAGCACCAACCAGTTAAGGAGAGGGATACCGGGGCCGGAATAATAACATTTGTCATCATAGCTAATATTGATCGTAGGGATGTGGAGTTCATGAAAACAGGTGATGACAAAATTGAAAGTTGTAGCAATTTGCATACGACGCCATTTTCCAAAGGCAAAAACACATAAGAAAACAGTTTTGGTCTTAAAATTGTTTTTTTCTTGGTAAAGGAGTTCAGTAAAACTATTCCCAAAACTATCAAATATTGCATGTGCAGATATTTTCCAAGATGGCTGAATCTTATTGACACCAACCTGGCATCTGTTAAAATATAGCCTAGGAAGATGATTGTGGTGTCAAATTAAAGATTTTCATGGTCAATGAGTTCAATAAAACCATTTTCAAAACTGTCAAATGAATATAAAATTAATGGAAATTTCCATACGCCACTATTTTCTAAGATGGTCGACATATAAAAGGCAGAAATCATTCATACCTTATACTACGGCGGTCCGGTAAGTACGTAATCTTGTTTCTAAAATTGAAAAAAAAAAGTTGGTGTAAATTGAAACCAGCGTTTGAAAATTCTCAAGACTGGAATAATACCGAAAAGCATTGTGGGGAAAAGGGATGCTGCCCGTAGTGATTGCGTGTTCACTTTTCCGTGTCTGCGAGCACCGAATTACCCGACAAAAACGTTCAATTTTCTCGCTAGGTTCTATAGGTTCTGACCCAATTACGATACATATTCAAAACAAACATCAGTAGTAACGGACTTTCTGATGCAAAAATCTCCATCTATAGAACCCCTTTCGTTTTCAGGATGGAGATATTTTAGACTTAGTTTTATTTGCATTACATTCACTAGATCGGAATGATAACGTTATCTCTCGCGCATAAGTAAAGTTACTAATTTAGATAATGATTTTTCGCCGGTCTGTGAACACAGACTACACCGTGGAAATACTTACCCGGACACCGTATAACCTTATACTACATAGCACCAAGGATGAGGATGTTGGTGGACACAAGTGTCTGTTGTTTAGGTCCAAGGGATTTCAACGCAATATTCTCAAAAACTGTCAGATAAGTCGTGAGTCATATTATTTATGGAATCAACCCAATGAGCACCCAAAACTGTGACACCTTGACCACTCTATATGTATTTATCCCAAACATATGATCTGGAATTGAATGGGAATTTTGATCGTCTGAGGCAGTACTACTTAAATATAAAAATTATTTGTTTCTTGTCAGGATATGGGTCCACAGAGTTAAAATGGCCCGCGTCATAGTTCAAACAATTAAATGACCACATGATCACGGGTTTAACATGTCGGTATAGTCCATATTGGGGGGTTTTCGTTCATAGAGATCCTAAAGCGCGCAGATAGGAAAAGTTCCAAGGAGGAGTTGTACTGAGGGGATTTTGAGTTGGTATTATTATCAAGCATCTGCGTTAATATATTTTAGCACTTGCCACATTCAGCTGTGACTTGCCGAGATGTAGAACTCAACCTCTTGGTGTGAATTGAATAAAAATATTGGAAAAACAGTGGACTATGGAAATAAACATTCCAATTTTGTCTTCATCTTACGTTTGAATCGGTTGATAGCACTCCTTGGATCCAGAAACACACTGATTTTGTACACCACAATCATCTTCATAGGTTATATACGAAATATAAGGTTGCTTAGCTGAGATGTCGGCCATCTTGAAAATTAGCCTTGTATAAATTGTCATGACTTCAGACAATTCTGGACAATTGTCGATTGAACCGCTTGACCCAGACAAACACATACATTTTGACACTAATCCGCCTTCGTGGGCGTGTTACCTTTAAAATGGCTGCCATTTTGGAAAAGTTGGTTTTATGTGAAATTGCCAGCACTTTTAATGTTGTTGCATTAGATTTTCGTGAACTACACTACCCAGTGTATAGATTTTAGCTATGATTGCAAATGTTATTATTCGGCCCTGGTTGGTAGAGAAAAGAATATAAGGCCCTTTTTCACCTAATGCTGCAGTAGCTATAAGACTTGTATTTGAAGTTTGTGATTATGATATTATTCATTGTGCTTTGTCATTTTGATATTCTTTATGTGTAACCTTATGTTAAGGGGGATGGCCACCCTATGAATTTTTGGACTTTGACCATCTCCTCCATAACTTTTTTTTTAGCAAACTGTCTTTTGTGATTGCTTGATGTGTATTATGAGTTTTTTGATATTATCGGAAATAAGGTGATTTCTTATTTTCAAACCAAGTGTCTCCGCTATTTCTCTCAGTTTTCGGGTACACACTAGACAACCGGTCCACAAAAAAAACCATCCATGTGAAGCAGGGGCTGGAGTTACCTCTCTTTCTCATGTTATTTACTGTGTGAATCCTGAAATGCCGAGAAACAATTTTACCACAATGAGACCACCACGCACCTATCAGTTTCATGATCCTTACACAACATTGGTAGATTATTTCGACCTGGAATGATGACTACCACCCACCAAGTTTCACGGCCAACCATCCATGTGTAATGATTTGATCTTGGACGACCTTAGATGACCTTCTGAAAATGACCTTCCAAATTTACCGGCAATGAATGTTGGCAACACCCCACCCAAGTTTCATGTCATCCTACCACCGAAGTAATTCAACGGTCAGTGTGAAAAAAAATTCCAGTTTTGGCAATAACGCTGCCCAAAATCTACTTCTAAGATATGGCAAACTGCCCTTGGGTAGAGCCAGTGGTCTTTCTGACCAAGATGGTGATCACTTTTATAATATAACAATGATTGTCGGCTGCAAAAACAAATAAGAACTTGATCTCCCCTTTAATGGTTCACATGCCTTGACCCCCAAGGTGGGTACACACATCACATATGAACCTCCGGCCAGTGGTTCTTCTGAGCCGAGTTATGGGGCCTTTTAACAGGAAGTGAAAGACCCAAATACAAAACTCAAAAAATGTCATGTGCCAAAATGACAGATTTCCCCTCTAATCCACCCACATACAACTTTTGGCCCCGACCCAATCTGGTACACCTCATATGAGCGTTGGAGTCAGTTGCCTTACTGACCGAGTTTGGTCAGGTCCTGTAGTAGTGTGATTGTGGCAAGAAACCATATGATGGATTTCGAAAAAGAAGGCCCTTAATCTGGGCCCACGTGACATCTCACCCCAATCGGATGAACATCACATATGAACTTGCCCCACCCGCTTCCTACACCAAGTCCGGATTAGTATTTGCCTCCCTGCAATAGTGCAGGCGACAAAAAACGTTAAATTGTAAGATTTTCAAAGGAATTACCCTTTACTCCGGTACCACATGAGCTTAACCTCCAATAAAGTGCCACCTCATATGGCTTGGGTCACGTGTCATTGTGGCCAGAGAAAACGGAATGATAGATTTTCAAAGGATGCCCCTTTATCAGCCCACGTGACTTCTCTGCCCAAGGTGGAGTCACCACATTCTGACATTGGGCCGGTGTCCTCTGATCAAGTTTGGCCGTAAGTGGCACAAGCGTTGCGGCGGAGAACAATTACAGAAACATTCCTTATCTCTGCACAGTGACTAATGACCTTCGACATGGTATGGGACCTTTAACCTACCGGGATAGGCAGGTTATGGGTGAAACTAGCCGAGTTTGATCTTAAATTTGATCGAATAGCCCAAATAATTGGTCAACGGATAGGAGTTGCAAACTTATTGGACGAGACGCAAAGTCGAGCCCAATAATTTTTAATTAATATTGTGCGTGAATCATCAAGTTATCATTATCATGTTTTGGTCCGATATTTTCACACACTTGGACTCCTGAAACTGATGAATGGTGAAAATGGAGTTAAGTGTAACGCACGAGCAAATCTTGCAGACAACACAAAAAGTTGGGCTTCGCAAGTGTAATATGATTAAAAGATGATACAACTGTCTTTTATTCCTTTTCAATGTTAAAAGTTGAACCATAGGCCCGAACAAACAGGTTTTTTAATATCACAATTTAAAGATATTAGGCAAAATCGAGCGCCAAAAATTCTGTGTGAGGTGCTGCGTTCACTCAAGGCCAGTACAAATCAATCAGGCTTTATGGAAATATAAAGCATATAAAATCCCATTCAACTCTATTCATGCGTCTATACAGACTTCTATTTGAGTATTTCGTGTGAAATACATGAAGAGTAAAGCAGTCGGACAAAATAAGCTCTCCATTTAATATCCATTTTGCAAGTATCTTTCATTTCGTTTTTTAATTTACAAACAGGCTATGGGGAGTTAATTCAGAAAAATTTTGCCTACAATTAATTTACAATATCAATAATTTGAACCACATTCGAAACAATCGTAAATTGCTTAAATAGGCGAAATCTGATCAATTAAAGGGGCATTAGGGATCCACAAGCCGTCCCCGCCCTCGTTCCCCCTGACTTACCTAAAAAAATTATTACATGTTTTATATCCTTTGAACCTTTACCCTTAGTTATGCCAAATCTACGTGCATTTGGTCGCATCTGTAAGAAATTCGCAATTTTGTATTTTTTTCTGTCCGTAACGACAGACAATTACAGACATAGCAGCTATTTTACCCTGGAAACGAAAGCAATTGCTCATAACCAAAAACCGCAAGATCGGGATCAGCTCAAATTTTTGAGAATAGCTTATTCTCAAAGGATATCTAGTGATCGAATTCATAAAACATAAAGTACTGAATCATGAAAGCCCTAAACATTTACACTTTTACGTATTGGTCATGAGGACCTGGCGTGACCTGCACTTAAATTGGATCCTGTGTACTGGCACCAAAGGTCGCGCTGTCCTGTCAGTTCGTAGAAAGTTTGTATTGAGTGGTCATCTTGTCTAATTTTTCTGCAATCAATATACCAAACGCGCGCGCCTGTTGTGCGTGCTGGTTTTTCCGTTGTCAAGCTTTCGTCACACGCTTCCAGGTTTACACCTTCCGGCCCGGTAAAACTTAACAACTCTGGCCACTAGGCTGAAAGATTTGAAAGCACACAAATTCGGGATATCAAAAGCTATAGGCAAAACATGTGATACATATTTGGAGACTCGTCTCCCGGAGTCGTCGACCTAATTCATGTTTTCATCCCCTCCGATATATATTTCGCAACTCGGTTCGGAAGGCGTATATAGGCAGATTTTTACTCCAAATTTCTAAGCAAGAGGTTCGCAACAGAATTTGAATGTTCTAAGCAGGCTGGCAATTTTCAAACACTGACATGGTTTATGTCGATTACAGTAATGTAACACTTATGTGCAATTGCCCTTGTCAAAGTTGTCCTGCAGCTTCCCACTATTCCTGCACTGCGTTCAAAACCCAGAAGAGTTTCTTATCAGAGGAAGATATGGCAAGATACCAGTTGTGTTAATTAGCAGGCATATTTTCTTGCGACATATTTATCCCCCCAGACGCTTTAGCATGAAAATAACTTTGTCATAGCAAAATCTGTCATCATCGGCGTCTGTCCATCTGCCTCCGCATTACCCTTCGAACCCCTACCCGACCCTTGGATTACACTTGCACTCACATGACCTTGCTCTTAATAAATAAATACCGCTATCTTGCGCGTGACAGAACAGATCTGTAGGCTAAATTCAAAGGTCATACTTTGTTAGGTCACAGTTTTCCACTTTTATTCCCCTGAAAACCTGTACAAACTGTCTCTTACCAAGTTTTTCCGCTCTATTCCCCCAGAATACTGTGCAAGGTCGCTCTTAAATAATACAAACCGCAAGGGGATTTAGTGATTTTAAACGTGCAGTATTTTTTATGTTTAATCTCGAAGGCTCTCCCAAAACTCCACAGAGATATCTTTGGACGGCATTCTACCCACAAAAATCGTGACGCTACTTCTACATTCAATCTCATAGATACCGGCTAGTCTAGTACTTCGCACGCGTTAATAGCCACAAAAAGTAATGCAAAGTCCAACACAACTCTTTTACAACTGACATTTTATATTTGAACTCACATGGGGGGTGGTTCAATTTGGTTGGTCACTCTCCCACACCAAGAATCAAGAAAAGCGCAAACCCTAGGAAAGCGTTCCTTATTAGAAGAAAATATTACCAATACTTCTAACTCAATATACGTTTTGTCTTTAATATTACAGATTGAGGGATCCTCACAAATCGGGAACATGCCTGCCCTGTTCTCCTACTCTGATACTTCTGATCGACCTGTGCATTGATTCCCTGGAAGAAAAAACATATAGACATTACATGTTAATTTCTCACTTTTCTTACACATCGATGTACAGTTAAGCAAATTTATTGTGTTGCTTATACACACCTGTCCACTTTGACACAGGTCCAATCTTCTTTTTAAATAAAACCAAGCACTAAAACAAATCATGCTGACAGTATCTGAAAAATGCTGTCATACAAGACTTCTTTCTAACAGTTGTCTGAAAAAAGTTCATTAAACCAACCCATTTGGAAAAGAGAAAACGATAACAATTATTGTAGTGCTGGAGGTAGGTCTATTGGCGTTCAAGGTCTACCCATCATGCATTGCCGAGCTGTTTCACAAGTGTTCACACCTGTTTTTATCATAATTATACAGAATGTTATATCACTCTACCGATAGATCTATAACTAATCGTTAACATACACGGCCCAAAGTTGCTTTAATACTTGTTTAATATATTCCAAAAATCTACCAAGTTCTGGTATTGTCCGAAGGTCACGTCAGCAACATCGGAATGAATGGTCCCGAAGCTCCATATCGCTCACCTTGTAGGTGTTCTTTCTAGTCTCAATTCGCAGAGGAGAACAAACAAGATCTATGTGACGTGGAACTTGACAACGGCGGATGGAATTGTACATGCCCACAAAGGTGTACTTGTTACGGCAGTTTAAATACTTTTGACTCATGTTCTCACACGAAACTATGAAAGAAAACGTTGAAGGAAGAGTAGATCTCTCACACTTATCGATGGAAGTTTTGGAGTCTATTTTGGAATTTATGTACACCGGGAAGAGTGATCGAAACAATCCACGGAGACCATTCTCGACCATGTGCAGCAGCGCATTAATCTTCAAATAGACGCCTTTTTAGAAAATGTGTTGTGGTTCATGGTTGAGTCTTGTCTCCAACAACTTGTGGATTTTCCCTCAATGAAGCGACTGCGTCTATGTTGCAAGATCATAAGCGCCAACAAGCCATATAATTGAAAAGACCTCTGCTTTAAGTTTGTGAGGAAGCCCCAATTCAATTCCAGAAGCTAACCCACGACCAGCTTTAACGTTCTAGACTCGGATACAATTTGCCTTCGGTGCCCAGTGAATATGAGCTATTTAAACTTGCTCTTCTAATTGTTAGATAACGCAAAAACAGCGATTTAGACGAGAGATATATTGGAAAACTATTGGTATTGCATTCGGATCTTTGATCCCTGAATGATTTACTGATCATGTCCCTATCCATATATCTCAGCTACGAATGATAGCAATCTCTGCAAAGCTTCATTGATGCGCAGACGTATCATTTACGTCCAGATCGTCAGGTTAGCCGAACCGGAGAAAAGCAAACAACCCCTCGGTTCGTGAAAGAGTGCCTCGCTACTTGCCAAGAAAGGAGCTCGTCTTTACACATCTGGCAGCAATCCTATTGACCTGACGTTTTGTACAGTAATTCACATCCAGCACAATTGTTCATTTATCCACAGGCGGGTATCTCTAATGAATGGTTTTATTTATGTTGCCAGGTGGTCTGGGCAAATGAAGAGGGCGTATCCAGTCGGGTTGTACCGATACCCAATCCCGAACAATACGTGGTTTCCAATGCAAAATATGATCCAAGAGAAGATTACTGCTTTTCTTAACGGAACTTAAAATGGAAAGTTGTACCTAGGCTAGGTGGTCTAAGCAACGCCTTCGACGGTAACATCAGAATTCGAATGTTATGACCTTTTAACAAACAAGTGGACTGAACTTTGTTTCGTGTCACTGGTCCACTGTATACCTGGTGCTACAGTTCGGATGCAGAAAATTGTTTAATTGGCGAAGGTGGAGAACGAGGAGCAATCCATTGTTATGATCCTGCCACAGATCAGTTGGAGTGTCTTTTGAAGACTACAAGTCTTGCGGGTAAAGCCGTATTGAGATGTATAGTATGGACGGCATTTGTACATTTTGCATATAGAAGGAGAAGATGATCGCGGTCGAGGTACAAACCGCACAGATTCGGGAGATACATCATAAGCGTGTCTATAAGCAACTTGCCACCCTTTCAACATCATCGGAAAACCCCATATAGGTGCATATGTAAGTTCCTATGTCAATAAAAACAAGTTTTACTTGTGATTAATACATCTGAAGAACGCACCAATGTAAACGAGATAGATATGGTTTAGTCTTGAAACTCGACAGCAACGGAAAATTACAACCCACTTTCCTAGAACTTGATGCAGAAACCATTTATGTACAACAGTACCCAAGCACATTCTAGACAAATAGCGACGAAGTGGTTTAAACAACGTTCACATGGGGTGTAAAGGTGTATGATCTTTAAAACAGGTGGACTGGAACTTCGCTCGGTCATTGGTTCCAACGTATGGACATGGTGCTACAGTTTCTGAATCGAAATATTGTTTAATATTGGTAGGTGAAACGAGGATCCATCCAGTGTTTATGATCCTGCCACAGATAAGCGGGAGTGTCTGTTTGAAGAAAACAGCTTGTTTCTTGAAAAACACGTAATGTGAAAAAATACGTTTTAGCTATAGATAGGGATGATGAATCGCCGTACAACGGAGATTGGTTTGGAGAGAGAACGTCGTTTTGTTCTCTATTAAGCAAAGCGTTTGATGCCCTTCTTTCATTACAACACATCAAACTGCGTCGGACTTTTTTGTAGTTTCGATGTCAAGAAAAACAAGTTACTGTGATTACCTTGAGAAGAAAAACAGAAGTATTCAGGATAGATATGGGTTATTTTACCACTAGGCCAAACAGGTTTCAGACGATATGAAATCTCATATTTTTTAGGGGAGTCGGCGTGCCGAGGCTGTGTGGATTATGAAATGTGGATTTCACGAGATGCCTAAGAATGCGTTTAACGGTCTGAACCCATTTGCATTATTAAAGGACAAGCAGGCTGTGTCCTTGCTCCCATACTTCTTTGCTATCTTCGTCAATCTGATGCTATTAAAGGAGACCAAGGAGGATTCTCGCAGATGAGAACTATTCAGGTTTACATAAACAATATGTCCATGAGCCATTTCTGTACGGTGCGCTTAAAATTCGAATTTTTGTTGCACCCACCCGCTGATTAATTTTCCAATATATCACTTGACGGGGGTGTCCCCCTGACTAGATTAGGTATACTTAAGGCTATCTATCTCTTCCACACAGGAGCTCCGCCATAGGGAAACCAAACAGTTACCCCAGCAAAGGCCATTTAAGCCCTACGCAAGCATTTCAAGACCAACTGAAGCATCAGCTCAGTGCTTCCGGCATCCCATTGAATGACTGAACAATGACAGAACAATGAAGTCTTTGAATTAGCCCGCAAAGAGTAGACCCTCTCAGGTTCTGTGGTATAAACGACTGGAATGAAGACTACATCCTCGCTGCCCGATGGGTATTTTGAATTTTGTTCATCCGTTGCACGTACAAGTTGGTTCATATAAGGGAGGGCGTATGGTCCGCCATTGGGGTAAACAGGTGTCAGCGCAGTATTAAAAAGAACTGATGTCCAAGGGTCCATGGAGGGCCCAGTGATCTGATATTTTTAAGGATTTTCAGTTGTTTGATTTTGTATATACATTAGATGCATCGGTTGTGATTGCGACGGTTGTAAATAAGTTTGTTTTATGTCAGTTGAACCTACTGTTTCCTGCTCCGAAGACAGAGCCCGAGACTGTGGTACATGCCTAAGCAAAGAGGCTGCTTAATTCTTCTGCCCATTCTCACCAGTCCTGCCAGCAGGTCACTCTGGCCTGCTTTATTTTCTTTTTCCATGAAAAAGGTGCAAGCGCTGCACTCTCCATTTGGTAGCAAAAGGCTTTTGAAACAACTACTTCGTCCTTTGGGGGATCGGAATACTTGTTTCATTTTTTACATGTGCAGAAATGTTGCTAAAATTCTACTTCATACCTCATATGGTATAATTATAATTATCATGATATTTTGTTTTGGTTGAAAAACAAGGATGAAAAGTGAAAAAATCGTGTTTTAATAATGCGGGTCGTGACAAATTCAGGAGCCCCACATCATTTTAAGTTGACCAAATCATAAAGGGACATCTTATCTGTAACAAAGTCCTGTGCACGTGAAGCGTATCGGTGTTTTGAAAAGCGAAACCACGGTTAGTTCCCAAATCGAAGTTTTTTGCCAGTTTGAACATGAATTCCCCCCTATATACTTACATGGCTAAAAACACAGATTTGCGCTACAAGAGCTGTGGGGGAATCAAACAAAGCAAGGACGCGGTCTTTTGTGTTTGTGCAGATCCACGCCCTTATGACCTCTTACACAATTCCTACGGTATCATTGTGGTCACGTGTTGACCCTCCGGACTGACTGCTCCTACTCAACCTGCCATCCCCATGTAAGAGTGTGCAGGTCTACAATTGGCCAACGCAGCCACCATAAAGGCAATGCACCCAATTCTCAAATGACTTACGAAACCGCAGATTAGCCATGCATTACTATGTTGGGGTGAGTTTGAGGATGAGGTGTGTATAATATTGCTACTATTGTATTACAGACTATTTTCAAACACTAATATCTTAATCCATCCCGCCGTAACATAAGCAAGGTATAAGTGGACTGCCAGGTTTAATATCACAAAATACACTTAATTCCATGCTGTCACAAGAGTGATGGCAATAATCAAGTTGGCCACAAAGTGCCAAGGATAACCTATTCCTGATCTCCACAATATGGACTTCTATTTCAAAATCTTAACCCCTAATCTTCTTTTTAATAAAATGTTTTCATCAGAATATACACCACAGCGTCACGTATTTCAGTACTTCCCCTATTTCTTCTCCTCCTTGCAATCTCAGCTGTATTATAAACACAGATAATTTAGTGTTTTGAATATACCGGGATCGAGTGGTTGATTAATAACTGGAATCTGAAATCTGAGCTGTTTTTGTAATTTCACGGTACAACATTTTCCGGACACAGAGGAACATGCACCCATTTCGAAAAGAACAAAATGTTTGTGGGTGACTATCCTGCCATGAGGAGATTTGCATGGGGTGTTGGCCGTTGCCAAATTTGGGGGTAAAACGTAGCCTCAATTCGTAAATTGTTCAAAAACATTCCTGTTTTTTTCGAAAGTCAGATTAATTTTAAGCAAACCATCCAGATACGTGAAAATACATCCCAATGTCAGATAATCTCATGTTTATGGTTGTGTCTTATGGTTATTTTTTTGTTGGTTTGGGTCAAAAAGGCGCAAGAGGAAATATTCTTATTTTGATAAATGCTGATAGAAAAAGAAATTTGGCGTAGTTTAGAATAAATGTAAGTCATTGTGCATCACTACATGGCAAAGGTGTTGCCATTAGGAAAAGTAGGCGTTACATTCATCTTCCTCTGGGGTAACTCACTCTAAAAAAAGGTAATTTGCCTAAATGGGCATCCATTTAAAAAACAATATTCTGATCTATGATAAACCCACCTTTCCTCCTCTCCTACTCACAAGATCCTCTCCAAGTTGATTTTTTAGATATACCAGATTGCTATTTAATGCTTGCCAAAAACAATTGCCATGTTGGAGACTGTCTACTTTCAAACCAACTGGTGTACAGATGGTAAAAAAGACTATCAGTTACATTGTTTGTCAATCTCAATTTCTCAAAAGTTGGTAGACATATCAAAATAGTTTGAGGGTATTTATTAAATACAATATCTTGGTTGGAACCTTGTGAAAACGGCGTTGAAAACAAGGCTGTAATGACAAAATGGCCGCCATCTAGAAAAAGTGTCAACAAACACTTTGCACACACGTTAAGTCTATGGCACTTTGTTAGGGCGTCACGACTTATAATATCCATTGAAAAATGCACCCCCGTCATGGGACTGGTAGAGATAGATATCAATGAGCTAGAAAATGGCGTTCGTTAAAATAACAATCTTGAGCGCTTGATGACTTTGTTAACTAGCTCGAGCGGGCCCTTTAGGCTGCGAGAGCTAGTTAACCAAGTCATCAAGCGTGAAAGCCTGTTATTTTCACGAACGCCATCAGAGCGAATTGATTATATATTATACCCTAGCATATGATATATAAAATACCTTTTAAAACATTTTTTTTGGTTAAAAACATGCTAAAATTGGATTGGATAACAAATAATACAATTAAAAAAAGTAAATTTACATATTAAAAAACACTTTGTCCTTGTCACCATCTAATTGACGACGTTAACCAAACCAAAATGGTTTATTGATTGCTCTGGCCATTAACCTTCCATTAACTAGACCGTTAAAGCTTTTAACTGAACCTTGGGCTAAAATGGTTGATTGATCATTGCTTTTCTTAATACGAGCAAGAATGACGAGGTGTTTGGTTAGTCTTGGAGAGGGATTTGCATGAAAGAAATCAGCCAAGCCTATACGGAATAACAATCCTTCCCTATTCGTCCCTAAACATGTCTATAATTTGATGATTTCGTGCAGACATTCATGGATTTATCAGTGGCCCTAGATTTAAGTACATGTATTTAGCCATCTGAGTGGCAATTGACTAGGGTTGAAGATCTTAACTGATGACCGTCGCTGTTTTAGTAGAATATATTTCTAAATATCTTTATGAGTATTGGGTGATGTCGACAATTTCTGGAAACGCATTTTGATTCAAATGGAAATGCGGCGTAGGGTGGGGAGCTTCTGCAATTTGATCTCAAAGGTTTAAACTAACTAGTATCCTTTTTGGGGGGAGGGTGGGAACCTTCTATATTCAACCAGTGTTATGTTCAGATCACCATAAGAATGTTCAGACTACTACTACTACTAAACAAAAGTTTAAAACCATCCGTTTTATCCCGTCAAACGGGGTGGGTGGCCGGAATTCACCTCACATTCGCAGCAAACGCACCCTGACTCCTGCCTTCCATTGCACCCGATTCAATGCACCCCCTCCATCCTCAACCCCAACCCTCCTACTCTCCCTCTCACTTGTTTCTTCCATGTCTTCTTGGACGGTCCCCTCCCCTCAATACCGCTCACCTCGAACTCAAAGCCCTTCTTAACATGCTCATCATCCTCCCACACATCCCCATACCCACGACACTATTCGCCTTTCGCCAACCGGTCCACCGCATCTTCCAAACCCACCGCCTGCAATCAAGTCCTCAGTCTTCATCCGGTCCATCAACTTCGCACCACACATCGCTCTCATCATTGCTCTCTTCGGTCCTCCTCAAAATCCCCCATCTCATTTTCGCTCTGACACCATGTCTCACTTCTATACAGCATCACTGATCTCACTCACACCGCTCTTATACACCATGCCTTCCATCTTCAAAGCATATCTTTTCCCATGCAACAACACTCCCCACATTCCCTAAACTTCCACCCACCCATACCTCACTCTCGCTGTCACAGCCACCTCACATCCCCCACCCCCCACTAACCTTATCCCCTAGGTATGTGAACTTCTTCACTGACCCACCTTCATCACACCAACTTTTCCTCCTGTTCCAACATCCATCCAGCTCCCTTCTCACATCGTTCTACACACAAATCTCTCTCTTGCCAACCTAGGGTCACTCTCTTTCGAAAAAATCTTTGTGCCTCTCCCCTGGATCCATTTCCCACTTTCTCACACCACAACTGAATTTGTTGCTTTTAATCTCTTCCCACACACCCCCACATGGGTCTACCTACTCCTACCACCTCCTCTCCGCCCCACTCCCAGCACTTTGGGTCCTTTCCAAGGTTCCTTCAGACCCTACCTCGAAAGCCTTCTTCATTTCCAAAACTTTCTCCGCAGTCCCTCCAATGTCTAACTCATTAAAACCAAGTCATCCGCATACAACATCCCACTCAGTAAAACTTCTTTTGCACTCCTCTGTGACTACATCACTCACAATGCAAAATCAATGGCGAAGTACAGCACCTTGATGCACACCCCACCTTCAACCTCAACAACTCCTCGGACAAATCAGCCCCCACTCTAACCGTTTGTTTTTACTCCTTCATACAAACTCATACAGTGCTCTAACCCTACTTCTGGTATCTCTCTCTCCTCATCGCCCACTCCTCACTTTCCCAGGTACCCTATCAAATGGATCCTTCCTCAAGTCTACAAACACATAACAGCTTCTTCCCTTTAGCTCGGTATTCCCGCTTGCAACCTCCTTAAAATATTGCTCTATCGCGATTTCCCTTCCCGCCTAACCCCAATTGCAATCTCATCCCCTTCCACTATTTTCCGAATCCTATTCTCCAGAACTCTCCGCAATCTTTCATTGCATGTTCTAACAACTTCACACCCCTATATTCACCACAACTCATTGCAATTCATCCACTTTCCCTTTAAAATTGGAATTACCACACTCACTGCCCACACCCCCGGCTCCTCCCCTCCCCCATGCCAACACTCTCTGACACAACTCATCATCACACCAATCCTATATCTCCACTCGCACTAATCATCTCACACTCACCTCTGATGGTCCAAGCCGCCTTCCTTTTTTCATTTCGCTTATTTGCCTTCATGCCTTCACCCCTTCTTCACCGCTGGCCCTCTTTAACTGGCCCGTCCCACCAATCAGCCTCTACCCTTCTGATTCCACTCATTCTCCTCATTCATGATTCTCTCCATATGCTCTTTCCATACCTTGCCTCTATCTTTCTCACTGCAATTCAACTTTCCATCACTTCCCTCATACATCTTCCCCGTCCACATCTCTTCCACCTTTTTCATTGCCTTCACTATCTTATACTCCTTGTTTGGATTCTCCCTCAACCTCCCACAACCCTTCTGCTGCCTCCTCCTCATACCTTCTCGCAACCACTTTTTTGCTCGCTTCTTTAGCCTCTTATAGCTTGCCTTAATTCCTCTTCCGTACCATTTTTTTCTCTATATCCTTAATGCAATCCTTCTTTCTCGCTATCGCCTCCCTCACCTCATCGTTCCACCACCCCGACTTACTCTCCTTTCTCTCCTAACCTTTGTTTTCCACACCTTCATCACATCCTGAACAAACACCCCTTCTTTAACAGCACCCCCACAAGTCCTGACAACATCAATTCCCCACAAGATCCCCTACTCTCATCTCAAATTCTTTCTTGTGTCTCTTCTCTTCTTTCACCACGCTTCCATACTTTTCCTCCTCTCATGCGCTACCTTCCTCACCCACCTTTTTCACGCTTCCTCTTATCCACATCTGCAGACCACCACCGGTGTTGGCAATTCTCCAGGAATTAACCTTAACATTTTCAGATATTTCCTCGTTCCTCTTACCCACTAACACAAAATCACTCTCTTTCTCATTCTCTCCTAGCTATATGTTCACTTTCCTTTAGTGGTAGTGTTTTTGTGGTTTGTTTTCATGTTTGTCTTCTTGCAATTACCCTTAAAGAATTGCCGTTCTGCATACAAAGTTGGCCAGTTCGGCATACAAATTTTAAAATGACAGTATGAAAATCAAATCTGAATATCTGGATTCTATCATAGATTGCTGCTGTAAAATGATACAAAAATTTGGTGTCATGTCTATTTATGAAAAAATGTTTGATGTAAATAGCAATCAATTTTTAAATCATTTACAGGTAGGCATACCGCCTCTATATTTCTAATACATACGGTGCATCGTTTGACACCATAGAATTGTATCTTAAGTTTGGCCATCAGTATATATAAGATCGCGCAGCTGTATAATTTTCAGGACATTGTATTTCTGGAACCATTGCCGTGACCCGCGCGTTCAAGTTGTGACCCCAGAATTCCGAGTGTGCATGTTATAAAAATACAAGCTCTGGAAACTGTTATTAAAAATAAAAACACCCCATTAGCCTCCTCGAACCCGATTCGTAGTAGATAAACTGCACGGGAAACAATAAATAAAACAAAAAGACGCTGCACGAGAAGTGTATATAATAATAACAACAAAGGTAAGAGTTAAGGCACCCCTAATATTTGAAGCTTTCTTATAAATTTAAAAATTAAACGGCTGCCATATTTCTTGGTTCTTGGTTATTAGAAACCTCCATATACTCAAAGTGGTAGTTTTTTAACTGGAGGTGTGGAGAGGAGTGGTGCTAACTATGAAGGCGAGAACCGCTATTAGTCACTGCCAGAGTCTGTTTTAAAGCTTGGTAGTTATTCTATCAATAGTAGGTCGTGGGAGTTTATTCCAGTCCACTATGGTTCTTGTGAAGAATGAGTTGGGCGTATGCGTCTGTTGTTGTTCGATCAACATTGAAATTGATTGTTTGTTCCCCTCCTGCACGGTTCGGGCTTAGGTGTGATGTATTATCTCTTTAATATCAATGTCCCCATTGAGAAAGGAATTTTGTAAAAAACATTGCCAGTCTATCCGCGGCGCGCTCCTGAAGTGGAGGCCAGTCGAGTTTAGATTTTATAGCCGAGATGCTGGTATCCTTCCCATAGGTGTTTTATGAAGCGGGCTGCTGCATTTTGGACACTCTCAAGATCTTTGATATTTTAGTTATATTAATTTTTTTGTGTATATGGATCTCCAAAGCAGCTGACGCATAATCAAGGTGTGGACGAAACAAGCATTGTATTTACAATTTCTCTTTAATGGAGGATGAAGTGTGGTGGAAGTTTCTCCTCAAAAAATTCAGGACTCTAAAGGCCTTGGGGGATTGTTGGATAATCAACTTGTTTGTTCCATCTTAGGTCATTTTGGATGTAGATCCCAAGGTATTGGCTGTTATTAGTTCTTCCAGGTAACTCCAAGCATCTCATATGAGGTAGGGTCTCGGGATGGTACTCCTTGTGATGCGCATAGTTTACACTTGCTTGGGTTAAACCTCATTCCCCATGTAGAGACCAGTTTATAATGGTATTCAGATCAGTCGGAAACTCTCTCTCTCTTCGTCCGGACTACTGACTGGTTATAAAATAAGGCAGTCGTCTGCGAAGAGTCTGGTGTTATGCTCACTCCATTCTGGATGTCATTTATATGTAGGAGGAACAAGTGAGGTCTCAGGACAGTGCCTTGTGGAGTGCCGCTAAGTACTGGAACCCAGTTGGAAGGTTTTCCATTGACGACAACTCTCTGTAATCGTTTGGTGAGGAAGGAGGTGATCCATTTCTTGGTGGCAGAGCGAACACCGTAGAAATCCAGTTTAATTAGGAGTCTTTTGTGAGGTATAACGTCAAAGGCTTTTGAAAAATCTAATATTGCCATGTCAGTGCTAAGTCCGTCATCGAGCTGTTTAGTGAGGTCGTGGGTCGTCAGGATAAGCTGAGATTCACAGGACCTAGCTTTGCGGAATGCATGTTGGTTATCGGATAAGATGTTCCATCGAGTAAGGTGCTTCATCAGGTTGCTATCTATGATGTGCTCAAGAAGTTTACAACAAGTGCAGGTGAGCGACACTGGTCTATAGTTGGCTGGATTTGTGGTTGCGCCCTTTTTGAAGATAGGTGTTATATTTGCTTTCCTCCAGTCCATGGGGAGGTCACCTGAGTCTAATGACTGCTGGAAAATATGTTGTAATACTGGAGCCAGTTCATCTGCGGCAATCTTCAGAGCTTGGTTTGGGATACCGTCAGGTCCGATGGCTTTGGACACGTTTATCTTTTGAATCAACTTTTAACACCTTCTAGGTCAACAGTGATGGGAGGCATCTCCGGATAGGCTGCACCGGTCATTGACGGCATAGAGTCTGAATCCACGTCTTCCTTGGTGAAAACACTTTCAAATTGGTCTGAAAGTGCTTGCGCTTTGTCTTTATCATCAGTAAGGAGTTTGCCATCTACTTTAAGGGGCTGAATACCTGTGTTGTCCTTTCTCCTGGAACGGATGTATCGCCAGAAGGATTTAGAATTATCCAAGTCTATGATATTATTGACATGACGTCGGTTTGAATCTCTAATTTTCCTGTCAACTTGTTTTCTGATGATGCAGAATTTCTCCCAGTCCTCTTTTTTCCCAGTTTTTTTGGCTTTATTATAGCTTTTCTCCTTCCTACTGCACATTCTCTTAAGGTATGAAGTAAACCACGGTGGACGGTTGTTACCCTTGATTAATTTATGGGGAACGGTTTCCGAGACAGTCTTACAAAGTGTATCACGAAACCAGGTCCAATTCTCTTCAACAGATCTCATTGTTGGTGTACATTTGAAATAATCAGAGCAAAGTTGGGCTGCCCTGGACTTAAATTCTTCTGTATCCACACTTTTCCATAAAGGGATGTTGCGAGGTGGTTTTTGGTTCAAATTGGTCTTGGTTGTGACCTTGGCGTTCACTATTTGGTGATCGCTGATACCTGCTAGTGGTTTAACATCAAAAGTCAGTGCTGGGTGGGTAGTAAGCAATAAATCTAGTGTGTTTTCGGTGCCATTTGGGTCCCGTCTGGTCGGAAAATCAACCATCTGAGTTAGGTGATTCTCGTTAATCAGGTTTACCAAACTCTCTTGTAGGGTGCCTTTAACCGGAACAGTAGTTTCACCATCTTTCCAGAACATTCCAGGAACGTTAAAGTCACCACCTAGGATGATGTGGGGGGACTTGGTGGAACTATTGATCTTCGTGAGACTCTCACTCAGCTTTATAATAGGAAAGTGTTTCTCAGTTTGTGGTCTATAAAAGGTCCCTATAAGGATAGTCTGGTTTTCCAATGATGCCTGGCACCAAAGTGATTCAATGTCAGGATGAGATAAGTCTTTTCTTTCGAAACAGGAGATATTCTTTTTGACGGCAATAAAAACTCCACCGCCATTAAGTTTCTATCCTTTCTAAAGACTTGCATATTTTCAGGAAAAATCTCTGATGATGCAATGCTGTTGTTTAGCCAAGATTCTGTTCCTATCAATATGTCGGAGTGTTGTTCATGGATGAAAGCTTCCAAAATGGCTACTTTCCCTTTAGCACTGCGGCAATTAATGACAGAGACATTGATACTACTTGTACCACTAATACCAGTCCATTTCTTAGTTTGAGATGATTTTGAACTAGGAGCAACCTGACTTGGCTTGCTGGTTGTTGTAGCTTTTGTCTTGTTTTTGCACTTTTCAACGGGTTGATTTAGAATTGGATGGGCAGGTGTGGTAGTACAGGGCAAGGTTGGTGGTGTTTTGTTGCCACTCAAGTTATTTTGCGGCCCTCTCTGCTTACCATTCCTATTCACAACTTTCCAATTTCCAGAAGATTTCCTGAGTCTGGTTGGAGAGATTTTAAGTAGTTTAGTAGTTGTTTGATTAGAAGCAATATTTGACTTAATGGTAGATTTTGTTGGTTTTATGTTTTTATGACGTTTTTCATCAGACCAAACTTCGCAGGCTACGGCAACTGGTGTTTTTTTACCACACAGATTATCATGCTTTCCTTTCTTATTCACTACTTTCCAATTTCCTGAAGATTTCCTGAGTCTAATTAAGGGAATTCCAGGTACAGAATTCTCATTTGTAATCAAATCATCAGTGTTTTGATATGATTGGTCAATACTTGTCGCACACTTCCAATTTCTCGCATTTAGTTTCAAAAGGCGGATTGGTGGAACTTCAGTGGTCACAAGACTAGTCTTAATTGGACTAGATGTATTTATCGGGTTAATCAATTTCAAATCCACATCGCCACGACTGATATCATCCAGGGTTGAGAGGATGCTAAAAGGATTACTTGTATCAAGAGAATCCACCTTGGAGTTGAAAAGGGTAGAGTAAGTAATATTCAATACACTACACGCTGGGCAGGTCCATACTGCATCAGGGTGATGTACGTGGAATGATAGAACTAATGATAGCGTCTGGTCTGAAGCTTCAGAACATTGATTATGAAACCAGCTTTTACAAAAGGAGCATTGGATACAATGCTCGTTTCCGATACAATCTCGTTTCCTGTCCACACGACCACCATGATTTTCTCCCATAAAAATTTTAAGTAAACCCTAATGAACCCGTACAATCCATTAAGTGGCTGTTTTGAAGCCATATCTTTTGTGTCTGTGTCCGTATTCCTTCTGGAGTGCAATCGATTTTTTTTTTTTTTTTTTTTCAAGTTATCGTTTGCTGTTCCTTTTATCCGCCATATTTAGGGAACGTGAGAATCAAATCAAACGTTTTTTCACTCTCTTGGACTTGGAGGAATAACATCTGTTTGAAAAACACAACTTTGGAATTTAAATACGTATTGAGTGGTCAAGAATCCATGGTATAGTTTGAAATCAATTGGTGATTATGAATTTCGTTTTCTGAATGTTGCAATACTTTTGGCCAGTGTGTGTACATGCAGAATCAGATAAAAAGTACTGCCTTGTCTTGCAGGTTATGTTCGCATATCCATGCCAGCAACAAAATATAAAAATATGAATTTTGATGTTTTTTCGATGTTTCGGTTAGAAAATCGCTGCTAATCCCTTTAGATATTGCGTTAATGTACGATATACGGGTATAGCATTATGAAAGTAATGATGTCCCCCGGTGGTGACCCTTAATTTGCTATCTTGTTTAATTGATTCACACAAAATCTCACCAAATTCATCATGATGTGTATACATATGAAAAGGGTTTTCAACATTACTTCTGTAATCCAGGTATAAATACAAGCTATACCAATATCCTAAGATCCTAAGATCTTGTTTTCTTGCTCTGCAACAGGTGAATTGCTGGATGTTTGGATTTGTCATATCACTTGACACATTGGTATAAATAGATTCATTGATTAATCCGTTGAAATATTCAAGAAAATGTAACATTTATTAAGTTAAATTGACAAAGGTATCATGATATTGTACATTCTCACAAACACAAGTTTAATGTGTGTAAATCCCATAGGAATTGAGAAAAAAGGGATGTGCTTACAAAACCCGCCATCTAGCGTATTTTTCAGTCGGTTTCTTTCATTTTTCAACACATGAGAAAGTAGGCTATGTTAGTTAGACGCTAGACGTGTTTTATAAAAACAACAACAAATTTATGATATAGTGATTGCATTAAGGTCAAGATCATCTTTAATGAGTGCAGATTGGACATAATGACTATCATATTTGGACAAAATTTCTCCAAATGATGTCAAAATGCTCTGAAATTTGATTTTTCCCCATCAATTTCTTGACAGTTTTGTATCCAAAATGCACTAGAATGGCTAGTATTTGCATGGTTGTTGTTCAAATTTGCTATCCTTTAGTCACAAGTTGATTATGGACTAGAGGTGGCAGAAGAACATTTTGTTTGGCTCAATACTC